>PVJC01002379.1:47130-80276 GCA_004026665.1 Murina feae | reverse complement strand
GGAGAAGGAGAAGGAGAAGGAGAAGGAGAAGGAGAAGGAGAAGGAGAAGGAGAAGGAGGAGAAGGAGAAGGAGAAGGAGAAGGAGAAGGAGGACGAGGAGGAGGAGGAGGAGGAGAAGGAGAAGGAGGAGGAGGAGGAGGAGAAGAAGAAAAAGGTAAAGATAAAAATTATGAACAACAAAGTGACAAGAAATATATATCTATCAATAAGTGAATCTAAAACTCAAGTGAATAAAAAATCTGATGAACAGAATAAACAGGTGAATGTAATTAAATTAGAGACATGGAAAGGGAGTGGACCAACAATTCTCAGGGTGGAAGGGAGTGTTGCAGGTGTAGGAAGAAATTGGACAAAAATCTTACACCTATGGATGAGGAAAGTGTGTGTGTGGGGGGGGGTAAAGGCATGGGGTGGGGTAGGAATCAGGTGGATGGGAGCTATGGGGAGGAAAAAGAGGAACAACTGAAATAATCTGAACAATAAAGATTTATTTAAATAAATAAATAAATATACTCAACTCATATTGCATCAGAAATTGCTAGTAAAATTGAGCTGTAATGATAATGTTGTAATTAACTGGTTATTAATACTAGAAGGGGAGCAAAGGGAAGGCCAGACATTATAGGCATGCCATTTTGGGGCAGCTTCACAAGGAAGCTATAATTTTACACTCCCCACGGATCCCACAAAGGGAAGATAGACACATGCCCAGTAAAGCTGGAATGACATAGGGAAGATACTTATCTGTCAGTCACATCTGAGAACAGATGTCTTTGGCCAGCATGGGCATGGCACTGTAAACACCTAACGATTTTGGATATTTAATCCCCTGAAGAAAAAAAGTTCACTCTCTTGGTTCCTCTCTGCACACTTAACTCATGGTTCAAACTTGGTTTCCTGGCATTCTCCCATGTGGCCCACAGCCATGGGGACCCCACACACAATATGCTAACAGACTCCAATTAGCCTGGTGCTGAACTGGACCCAGCTCCAACATGGAAAGGAAACTCTGGACAATGGCTTTGCTTGCAGCTCCACTGAAACCCCAGCTACATTTCTTGTATGACTAGACTAAGGGAAATGGGACTTTGGAAACCCAGGGGTGTAATTTCACAGAAGTAAAGCTTTCTACCATATTGCATGCTCCCATGTGAGTCTCAGAAAATTTCTTTTTTCAGGATATTGCAAAGACCCCACTCCCACTAGCAACAGGGAAAGACGAGGCACATTTTTCTCTGATAGCAGTAACATATTAGGAACCATCCAGAGATTTGGCTCTCAAGGAAACCATGTTTTCTTTCTTATGCATCCCAAGATGCCCGCAGGACAGCAAAAGAAAACTTGCTAGTGCAGAGACCTACAGGACCAGTAGAAATGGTAACGATTTCTTTTCCTAAGAGAAGAAACTCCTCCCAAATATCCCTCCTACAGAACAGAGTGGTGTGGTTTCAGGCTGTTGAAGCTCTCCTTTTCCTTCAGGTATTTTGTATTTCTACCAATGTGTTACATAAAACGGGGTCAGTTGACCTGCCTGTATGGCTGCAGACCTTTGTAACTGTTTTACTAATCAGTGTGTGCGATCAGCAGAGGATTAGGGAAAGCTTCTAGTTTCATTAGCATTCAAACTGAGCTTTCTAATCACTAGGGAACACAGCAAATCAATGCTCACAAAGATGCCTGATCTTCACCCTCACCTCCAGCTACACCTCTGCTTGTTCACAACACCCTCTATAGTTACCAGCTGACTGTGAAATGGAAACAGGTATTCTGGAAGTGTCTTTCTACACACACACACACACACACACACACACATAATTTTCTGCAGTAATATCCCACACTGGAGACCAACCCACAAGAACAGCTGTATCATTGACAAAAGCCCTTTTGAGCTAGGAGATGATGAAAATAGAATTGATCTACAGTTTCTGAAGGAATCACTCTCTGACATATAAACTGTGCTCAAAGTCCATGCTCTTTGTTCCATGACTCAGGTTCCAAAACCTAAATCCCTCCTGCTGGACGACAGTAAAGGCAAGTAAAGAACTGTTCACCTTGGCTGGAAAGTCATTATGTTTTCATACTGGAAGCTATGGGAGTCTTCTTGCAAATCACTGCACAACATGGTTTGAGCAGTGCTAGCTCTGGTCACTTGCTGTTCTTTTTTATGACTACACAGGAAACATAAAATGAGGGAAGAGATAAATTAAGATTGCTAAAATGTTGATGAGATCTGGCAGGTGGCTGGGAACCCTGATGAGAGAGAGCTTCAGATGCACAGATTTCCTCATCAAAGATCTAGTTCTGGCAACTGTCTTCCAACTCTGCCTTCACTTATGTGGACCTCATGCCTTTTAATTGTAAAGTATCAGCTTTGATTTCTTTTATTGTTTTGCATTTTTATTTGTTATGATCAAATATTTGCATTTCAAATACCAAAACAACAACAATAACACAAGTTCTTAGCTCATTCAAAATAAAAACTCTAGAAGTATTCCTGCAGGAGAGGCATGCATGCAGCCGCAGCCTCTCCTGCCTCTGTAGCCAGAGTCTATCTGCACTGAGCCCCACACATAAGGCATTGTGGATACAGACATTTACCTGTGGCTGGACTGTGGGAGAAGGTGCCGAGGTGTGGAATCTGGAGAGAGTGGGGGTCCAGGAGCGGTGGCTGCGAGTTTGGTGCTGACTCATGCTGGAGCCTGGGACCTGGGCAGCCATTGTGCCCTGAAGAGACAACCCCTCCCCCCAGTATCCAGGCAACTAATACAGCCACACCCAGATTCCATCCTGAACTGTAAAAAGGATTTTTTTAAAAAACAACATAAAAAGTCCCTGAGACTCCAAAGAGACTGGCCTAAAGAAAGACTTTTGGTCCCAGCAATTGGATCCTGAAAAACACAACAGTACAGAATACTGGGATCTTAAGCCAGCCAAAGGAACATTTTACTTCTTCATTTTTATTTTATTTTTTTTATTATTATTATTTTGTTACCTTTCCTTTTTTTTCTTTTTTTCTTTGTTTTCCTGTTTGTGTTTGTTGCTTTATTTTCTAATTCTCTTTACTTTATTTTTCCATCACTCTATTTTATTTTATTTTATTATTCGTTTTTTGCTATTTTTATACCATTTTTGAAATCAAATTTTTTGTAAATTTATTTTTTTTCTTTTCTTTCATTCTCTTTCCTCTTATCCACCCATCCCCTTTCTACTTCCTCTATACTGAACTGAAATCCTCCCCATATTCCTCCAACTCTTAACCTTATCTTCTATATATAACCTCAGTATCTACAGATTCTGCTCCCATCCTATCTGCTGGGGGTGGTCACTTATAGTGGGGTTATTATTGTTGTGAGTATATTCATGCTTTGGTCCCTTTGTGTGGTGTCTTGTAGAGGTGAATTTTATCCAATCAGGTCAGGTGCTAGAGAGTGAGTCTCACAACCAGACACTTGTAGAGGAAACTTCATCCATGAATGGGTCAATAATACCCCAGACCCAATTACAGAGGCAGGAAGAAGGTGGCAGTGAGGGAGAGAGTGTAAATCAGTGAGGGACCAAAAGAGGAGAGTGTGGTCATGTGGAATGTGCATGTGTTTATGTGAGAGAGGCACAGATAGATCCCGCAGTGGTCTGGCTAAACAGGCTTCCTTAACTAGGCAGCCTCTGCTACCATTGTAAATAGTTCCAGGAGGCCAGCCCATCCTCACAGGCCTAGCATTTTTAAGGGGAGAGCTGCTGTTACTGGGAGCCAGACCTCACCCCTACCAGGGACCTGCTACTTCAGCTACAGTCCCACAGTCAACTAGTCTCCAGCCACCCTGGGTACAGGCTCCTGTGAGTTCTGAAGTGTGTTCTCCTCAGACCGGCCCAACACTTTAGCCCAAGGCACTGCAACCACACAAGCAACAGACACATGAACAGCCCACCTCTGTCCAAGGAGCAGCAGCTTCGTGACCAGCCTGCCCCAGGCCTAAGAGCAGAAGCCTCACATGGCAGCCCCCTGTCCAAGGATTAGCAGCTGTGTGAGCGGCCTTTCCCCAGTCCAAGGAGCAGCATCCACATGAGCAGCCTTGCCCCTGTCTGAGGAGCAATCCACACTATTCCAAGGAGCATCAGCCAAAAGCAGTCTGCACCTGTCCGATGAGTAGCAACTGGCTATAGCCTCACGAGCAACCTGCTCCAGCAGCGTGCAGCCAGCCTAGATCCAAGGAGCAGCAGCCACATGATCAGCCCACCTCTGTCCAAGGAATAGCAGCTGTGTGAGCAGCTTCCATTACCAGCCAGAGACACCACTCCTGCTAACAGCACCCACCAGAGGAGCCACTGTCATCTGAGGAGCAGCCACCTTGCGGAGCAACTGCAGTCTGAGGAACCACCACCACCCACAGAGCAGCCCCTGCACGATTCGACATCTAGATCAGTCAGTGAGACCAAAAATGGGTAGAGAAAAGAAACCCGCAAAGAAAAGAAAAGGAGGAATTGCCAGAAAAGCAGCTAAGTGAAACGGATGCATGCAATATGTCAGAGAAAAAATTCAGAATAAGGGCCTTAGAGTGCATAAACTGGATGGAGGAAAAAATCAACAACTTGTGTAAGAAAAAAGAAGAAATGGATGAAAAAATCAATATCTTATGTAAGAATCAATAAGAAATGAAGGGTGATATAGCTGCCATAAAGAACACCATGGAAAATTTCAACAGTAGACTAGGAGAAGCAGAGAACCGAATTAGTGAATTAGAAGACAGGGAAAAAAACCACACCCAAACTGAACTGCAATTAGAGAAAAAAATCAAAAGACAGGAGGAGAGCCTAAGGGAGCTATGGGACAACATGTAATGAAGCAACATATGAATAGTAAGGGTGACAGAACAACAAGAAGAGGAACAAGGATTAGAAAATGTATTTGAAGCAATAATCTCAGAAAACTTCCCTGAGGTGGGGAAGAAAAAAGTCACACAAGCACAAAGAGTTCCAAACAAGGTGAATCCAAAAAGACCCACACCAAGACACATCGTAATTACCATGGCAAATGTTCAGGACAAAGAGAAAATCTTAAAGGCTGCAAGAAAGAGACAGAAAAATACAAGGGAGCTCCCATTAGATTATCAGATGATTTTTCAACAGGAACACATCAGACCAGAAGAGAATGGATGGAAATTTACAAAGTGATGCAAAGCAAGAGACTGAATCCAAGATTACTCTATCCAGCAAGGCTATAATTCAAAACTGAAGGGGAAATAAGAAGCTTCACAGACAAAAAAAGGCTAAGGGAATTTATCACCACAAAGCCAGCAATGCAAGAAATGCTAAAGGGATTGGTGTAAAAAGATGAAATACAAATGTAAGAAAGAACACAGGCACAAAAAATAAAATGGCTATAAATAAGTACCTTTCAATAATAACTTTAAATGTAAATGGACTAAATGCTCCAATCAAAAGACACTGAGTGGCTGAATGGATAAAAAATCATGACCCATATATTTGCTGTTTACAAGAGACTCACCTCAGAATAAGGGACTCACACAGACTAAAAGTGAAGGGATGGAAAAATATCTTTCAGGCAAATGGAAATGAAAAAAAAAAAGCTGGGGTAGCTGTAGACCTCAAAATAGACCTCAAAGTGAAGGCCATAACAAGAGAAAAGGAAGACCACTTCATAATACTAAAAGGAATGATACAGCAAGAGGACATAACTCTGATAAACATATATGCACCCAATTTAGGAGCACCCAAATATATAAAAAAAACTCCTGGAAGATATCAAGGGAGAGAGAGACAACAATACAATCATAGTAGGGGACTTTAATACACCTCTGACATCACTGGATAAATCCTCTAGACAAAAAATCAGCAAAGACACGACAATCCTAAATGCCTCACTAAGTCAGATGGACTTAATTGACATCTTCAGAACATTTCACCCCAAAGCTGTGGAATATACGTTCTTCTCAAGTGCACATGGGACATTTTCAAAAATAGACCACATATTGGGTCACAAGCAAAGTCTTCCCAAATTCAAGAAGATTTAAATCATATTAAGCATCTTCTCAGATCACAATGACATATTAGAAATAAACTACAATAAAAACAATCCAAAACATTCAAACTCTTGGAAGCTGAACAGCATGTTATTAAATATTGATTGGGTTACCAATGAGATAAAAGAAGAAATTAAAAACATCCTGGAAACTAATGACAATGAAAACATAACAATCCAAAACCTATGGAACACAATGAAAACAATCCTGAGGGAAATTTATAGCTTTGCAGGCCTACCTCAAAAAACAAGAAAAAATGGTAGTAAATCATATAACTTTACAACTCAAAGAATTAGAAAGAGACCAACAAGAAAAGCCCAGAGTGAGCAGAATGAAGGAGATAATAAAGATTAGAGCAGAAATCAATGACATAGAGACCAAAAAAACAATACAAAAGATCAACGAAACCAAAAGCTAGTTCTTTGAAAGGATAAACAAGATTGATGAACCTCTAGCCAGGCTCACCAACAAGCAAAGAGAGAGGACCCAAATAAACAAAATCAGAAATGATAGAGGCAAAATAACAACAGACCCCACAGAAATACAAAGGATTGTTAAAAATTACTATGAACAACTCTACTCCAACAAACTAGACAACCTTGAGGAAATGGACATATTCCTAGAAAAATACAACATTCCAAAACTCAATCAGGAAGAATCTAAAAATCTTAATAGGCCAATAACTATGGAAGATATTGAAGCAGTCATCAAAAAGCTTCCAGCAAATAAAAGCCCGGGGCCAGATGGCTTCACAGGGGAGTTTTACCAAACATTCAAGGAAGAACTAAAACCTGTCCTCCTGAGACTACACCTAAAAATTCAAGAGGAAGGAACACTTCTAAGCTCATTCTATAAAGCCAGCATTACCCTAATACCAAAACCAGATAGAGACAACACAATGAAAGAGAATTACAGGCCAATATTCCTCATGAACATAGATGACAAAATCCTAGCAACTTGGATCCAGCAGTACATCAGAAAGATCATACACCATGATCAAGTAGCATTTATCCCAGGGATGCAAGGATGGTACAATATCTGCAAATCAATAAACATGATACATCACATAAACAAATTGAGAGATAAAAACCACATAGTCATATCAATTGATGCAGAAAAAGCATTTGACAAAATCCAACACCAATTTTTGATAAAAACTCTCAGCAAGGTGGGAATAGAAGGATCATACCTCAATATAATAAAAGCCATATATGACAAACCAACAACCAACATCATACTCAATGGGCAAAAACTAAAACCATTTTCCCTTAGAACAGGAACAAGACCGGGATGCCCACTCTCACCACTCCTGTTTGACATAGTACTAGAAGTATTAGCCATCACGATTAGACAAGAAGAAGAAATAAAAGGCATCCAAATTGGAAAAGAAGAAGTAAAATTGTCCTTATTTGCAGATGACATGATATTGTACATAAAAAAATCCCTAAAGACTCTGTTAAAAAACTATTAGACTTAAAAAATGAATTCAGCAATGTAGCAGGATACAAAATCAATACTAAGAAATCTATGGCATTTCTATACACCAATAGTGAACTTATAGAAAGAGAGACTAAAGAAGCAATCACATTTACCATCACACCACAAAAATTAAGATATCTAGGAATAAACTTAACTAAAGAGGTAAAATATCTCTACTCAGAAAACTACAGAATGTTGAAAAAAGAGATAGAGGAAGACATCAACAGATGGAAGAACATACCATGTTCATGGATTGGTAGAATCAACATCATTAAAATGTCCATGCTACCCAAAGCAATCCATAAATTCAACGCACTTCCCATTAAAATACCAAAGGCATATTTTACAGACCTAGAACAAACTCTCCAAAAATTCATCTGGAATAAAAAAAAGACCCCGAATAGCTGCAGTGATCCTGAGAAAGAACAAAGTAGGTGGGATCTCCATACCGATATCAAGCTATATTACAAAGCCACAATGCTCAAAACTGTCTGGTACTGGCACAAGAACAGACATATAGATCAATGGAATAGAATAGAGAACCCAGAAATTGACCCAAACCAATATGCTCAATTAATATTTGACAAAGGAAGCAAGAACATACAATGGAGTCAAGACAATCTCTTCAATAAATGGTGTTGGGAAAATTGGACAGATATATGCAAAAAAATGAAACTAGACCATCAACTTACACCATACACAAAAATAAACTCAAAATTTATAAAGGACTTAAATGTAAGATGGGAAACCATAAAAATACTAGAGGAATTTAAAGGCAACAAAATCTCAGACATATGCTGAAGCAATGTTTTCACCGATACAGCTCCTAGGGCATTGGAAACTAAAGAGAAAATAATCAAATGGGACTACATCAAAATAAAAAACTTCTTCACAGCAAAAGAAACCATCAGCAAAACAACAAGAAAACCCACTACATGGGAGAACATATTTGCCAGTGTTATCTCCGATAAGGGTTTAATCTCCAACATTTACAGGGAACTCATACAACTTAACAAAAGGAAGATAAACAATCCAATCAAAAAATGGGCAAAAGATCTAAATAGACACTTTTCAAAAGAGGACATTCAGAAAGCCAAGAGACATATGAAAACATGCTCAAAGTCACTACTCATCCGAGAGATGCAAATCAAAACAACAATGAGGTACCATCTCACACCTGTCAGAATGGCAATCATCAACAAATCAACAAATGACAAGTGCTGGAGAGGATGCGGAGAACAAGGAACTCTCCTGCACTGATTGTAGGAATGCAGACTGGTGCAGCCACTGTGGAGTACAGTATGGAGTTTCCTCAAAAAACTAAAAATGGATCTCCCATTTGACCCAGTGATCCCACTTCTGGGAATATATCCCAAGAAACCAGAAACACCAATCAGAAAGGATATATGCACCCTATGTTCATATCAGCACAATTTACCATAGCTAAGATTTGGAAACAGCCTAAGTGCCCATCAGCAGATGAATGAATTAGAAAACGGTGGTACATCTACACAATGGAATACTATGCTGCTGTAAGAAAGAAGGAATTCTTACCATTTGCATCAGCATGGATGGAACTGGAGAGCATTATGCTAAGTGAAATAACCCAGTCAATGAAAGAAAAATACCACATGATCTCACTTATTTATGGATAATAAAGACCATTATAAATTGATGAACATAAACAGATACAGAGGCAAAACAGCATTGAACAGACTGTCAAACTACAGCTAGAAGGCTCGGGAGGGTTGCGGGGGGAGTTAAGAGATCAACTGAAGGATCTGTATGCATGCATATAAGCATAATCAATGGACACAAGACACTGGGGGCTAGGGGTGGAGGGGGGAAGGTCAAAGGGAAAAATGGAGAGTTATTTAAGACTCTTTGTAATATTTTAAACAATAAAACAAATTTTTAAAAAACTACAAATATAAAAAAAATAAATGAAAGAAAAACTCTAGGTTTTTATCATTTAAATTTCTCTTGTGGTCCAGCATGCTAAGTCAAAAATTTCAGTGTTTTAAAATGATTTCAACATTTTGGGTGCATAGACAGAAGTTTATTGTATTTTATTCTCTCTGGACTTTGTGCTGGCTTTATCTTTTCCCAAGGTTGAGTTACATTCATCTAAAGATGAGGAAATTTTAAAACCTAGCCCATCTGTAAATTAGGAATTGCCTGCTAATGAAAGCCATATGTAATCTCCAATCCTGCTTTTAGTCAGTCGTTTCAACTTTTTCACTAAGTAAACCTTTACACCACACTGCTCACGGAGAATCCTGAAGTATCATTAGCATAATTGTACAGCCCTGGGGATTCAGAGTAGGACAAATCTGGGCTGAAGTCCAGCTCTGCCACTAACTAGCAATGTGACCTTGGGCCAATTGCTTCATTATTATGAACTTCAGGTAGCTCTCTCATTTTGCTTTTGTGAGGATTAAATAAACTAAGGCATGAAGAAATCAGGGGGAAGGAGACATATGTAAAACATTAGACAATAAATAATTAACAAAAAGAATGCATTGTTTAATGCCTGAAACATGATAAGCACTCGATAAACATTATCCCACGTTATCTTTTCACTTAAAGCGTTCAAAGAAACTGAATATGCATCGTTTAAAAGGAACAAAAACTAAACTGGCACCAGACTTCTCATCAGAAAGATTGAGGCTATCTTTCTGTTCTGAGACAATGATATTTTTCACCTAAATGTCTATATACAAATACATTTGAAATAACGTGTGTCAATGTGCACCAGTTAAAAACCACCAGAAACACAATTTTAGTTAAACAAGGCTGGGTTTATTCATTCTTGCTGGAGAGGAAAGCATGGGGCTTTCTGTAAGGAGGTGTTAAGGCAGTTCTTGTTAAGAGATTTAGGTTTGTGTTGAATGATTTTGAAGAGTGTAAGGAAGCTGAGTTTGCTTCGGTTTGGGTGTTATCAGCAGATGAGAATACTTCTATTATTAGGTATCTTAATAATTTTCATCCAGAAGTCAGGAGAAATGGAATAGGTAGTTTTAAAGCTTAATTGGTGTGGGAGCAACAGTCACTCATGTTCATCAGGAGAGAAGATGCTGAACATCTTTGTGATTTGCTCTGTGTTCTTGCTATTGTCTGTGCTCAGACATGATTTCAGAGTGATCCTATTTTTTCTTTATTTGCTCCATCATAGTCACAGAGTTACCTTGTCTGATGTTTGTGTTTGTGAGATTGTTTATGTAAATAGGGAGCATCACTTTTAGAACCAGGCCTGCTGCCAGCAGACAGTACTTCTTCCTCCTCAGTGGAATAGAAGAATAAGGACATTTTCAGACATGCAAAGACACAGACATTTTACTTCACATACACTTTTTCCTAAGAACTTACTTAAGAATGTGCTAAAGCACAAACAACAGAAAAACAGGGATAAAGGAAGATTTAGAATGCAAGAAATATTGGCACCGACCCAGGAAAGCTGGGCAACTGTTCCAGGAAGAAATCAGCCCAGATCAGAGAAAGGGTAAGAGAGACCTCCTAGGGAGAAAAGAAAGCAAAGGTGAGTCAGTGCAATAGCTGGCTGGAACACAGAATTAAAAATATAGAGTCTAGGATATATTCAAATAGTACAAGAAATAAAAAGGCAAAAATAAGAAATAAAAGGAAAATTAGATTCCGAATAAAGCAAATGCAATTAAAGTATATTAAGTAGCTCTATTCTGAATAGTTAAATAATGCAAATATATTAGGAGTAATCTCTAGAGCATGATTAGAAAACTTCAAGTGAATTAGAGAATGTGAACAATGTCAACCTTGACTTGTATGAAAACAAAAGTTTGAATGACAGAAGCCTACAGTGAGGAAAAGGAAGAAGAGCTAAAGGAAATAGTAGGGCCAATTATATCAGCACCCTGCCAAGGAGAATCTGAAACAATATGATGGAGTAAGAGATAACTGTGTTATTAAATTACTCCGAGTTACATGAAAATCAATATAAATCTAAAAACTAGTTGTATACCTCTGTTAGGAGTATGCAGGATGATGGTATAATGAGGCAAATACTCATTTATCAGAACAAGAAGTCTAAGGGGTCAATCAAGAAACAGCAACCTAAGCATACTTATTGAAATGGTTAAAAAACAATCAGAAAAACAGAAGTTTCCAAAAGAGTTCAAAGTGATTACCTCTATGCAGCCGGTTTAGTATTCAAAAGGAATGCAGCAGGGGATAGGTTTTCTTCTTTCTAGATCTTCTTCTCTATTTGGTTGTTTTTTACATGCATAGATTTTATTAAAAGCTAATTTTAAAAAACAAAAGAAGCCCAACTGGGGTGGATCAGTGGTTGAGCATCGGCCTATGAATTCTGAGGTCATCATTCAATTCCCATTTGGGGCACATGCCCGAGTGGCAGGTTTGAACTCCAGTGTGGGGTGTGCAGAAGGCAGCCAATCAATGATTCTCTCTCATCACTGATGTTTCTCTCTCTTCCTCTCTCTCTGAAATCAATAAAAACATATTTTTTTAAAAAGCAAAATAAGTCATTATAAAATAAGCATGGCCTTTGCTTAATAAATATTTACTGAATAAATTACTCTAAATTAAATATGAGGAAATATAGCTTAGAATCAAAATTTATCAGTAATGATTTGCACTGTTTTAATTTCTTCATGGTCCAAAAAGGCATAACTTTGTAAAAATAGGTATAGCAGTTCAGCATGCAGATCCTTCAGAATTCATTAGTCACTTTTTCACCATGGGATGCTGTTCTAATTTTACAACTTCTGAGTAACTAATACCATTGTCAGCAGGTGAATTATCTTCTGCAATGAACTATGTTCCCCTGTGTTCATCTGCCCTCCACCAACCTGAATATCAACAAATCTAGGACTTTGCCTGGTCACCCATGGCACCACATAGCTGAATGCAGCTCCATGCACAACCCAAGACATGTGGAGAGACAACACCCTCCACCCACCTCTGTCCACCCAGGGCCACAGGGATCTACACTTAAACCAGTGCCTCGACACTTTGTGCCTCTTCTTCCCACTGATGGCCTGCAGTGGTCCCCACTATTGATGCCTAGATCCCAGAGATTCACTCAGGCACAAGGCCACTATACAGAATAATTCTGAAAGTCCAAATTGCAGATTACAAAAGAGTTTCCCCACAAATGGGAATGAGGATTCTTTTTGGGGATATTTAGTCTAGTGGTGGTTGCTTTTGACCATCCAGTATCAATATTCCCTTCTCAGTAACATTCCTGTTAATGAGGAATCACCTCCTTCCCCTTGGATTCAGTTTCATCCTATATAACAAAAGCCCAGCGACCAAATGGCAGAACAACCAGAACAACTGGTCAACCAGTTGCTATGATGCGCACTGACCACTGAGGGGCAGATGCTCGATGCAGGAGCTGCCCCCTGGTGGTCAGTGCACTACCACAGTAGGAGCACTGCTTGGCTAACCAGGATGAGGGGCTGCTCCCACTGCATACCCTAGACTGATGGTCAGGAACCTGGACTGCAATAGTCGCCTCCTTGCCCCAGGTTCCTCCTCCTCGCTCCCTGTTGCCTTTTCTGGATGCCCACAGGCCACACAGTGCTGGTGCCAGGCTAACAGAGGTGACCCTGGAGACTGGGAGGCAGGATGTGGTTGCTGCAGGACTAAGGCCTACTCAGCCGCCTCTCAGTGCTATTGTCCCTGGGCCCAGCCCCAACTGGGTCCCTTGGAGAAGGAAGTGCTACAGCTCCATGGAAGATGCCAGACCAGGAAGCAGCCACTCACAGGGTGGGTCCACAGCTGCGTGGCTGACCCAGATGAGCAGCACTCCCACAGCAGGCTGATCCTTGCAGGCCATGTCTCCCACCAGTGTACAAATCTCATGCACTATGCCTCTAGTATAAGACTATAAAGGAAGAGGCTAACCATTCCTAGCCAAGGAGTAGGTTCATGACCCAAGGTCAGTCAACAGGCAGCTCCTTCTATGAAATCCAAATCTCTAGTGGAGGAACCAGGTCACCCATGGCCCAGTTCACCTAGTCCTTTCAAGAACAAGCTGCTTCTGCTCTGCTGATGTGGCTCAGTGGTTGAGCATATATTTTAAAAAAGAAAAAAAGAAAAGGCTGCTCCTGAAAGAGAGCATTGTTAGGGTTATTGGTGTCTGGCTCTCAGGGGTGCTTAAAGTCTGTCTGTTTCTAAGATTGGGTCTCTGCCCATCAATCCTGTAAGATCTGGTAGTCTTGAGTGAGTTAGTTTTTGCTACAGAGAGCCAAAGAATCCTAACTGGATTCACAAGTAAATTGGTATTTTTGTACTTCTGATATAGACTTTAACCAAATGGAAAATAATGATACAATTAAAGATAATTTAATATATGAACGTTAAAAAGGAGAAAAAGTGTGATTTCTTTTATTCCCTCAGTGTATAACAGGGCAGATGACATCCATATGTGTGTTTTCACAAAGAACAGAACTGGAGGTGGAAGGAACAGGAAAGGGGCTGTTTGTTGTTCTTGGGTGTACCTAAGATTTTGTGTGATTTTTCATGTACTAGCCAGCATTCCAGAATAAAATTGGAATGCAAAGGGTAGCAATGACATTACTGTAGACAAGCATGCGAATCCACTTGTCTCTCCTTCTTCCCCTGCCCCCCCAAAAAAGATTTGAATCATTCACAAATTGTGGTAAATTAACCATTTCAAGTACTATCATTGATACAACTTACAACCTGTCATATCACAACAGTGAGTTTAAGAATCGTGATCTTAAATAAGGTAGATAAATATTTTTAAATTATCTCTTAAAATTAATTCTTTCACAGGGAAAAGAGAGGAAGGAAGAAATTGAGCTTTCTATAGATTTATCAAATCTACAACTGCCTGGCTGGTATGGCTCAGAGATTAGGGTCAACTTATGAACTAGGAAGTCATAGTTCACTTTCCAGTCAGGGCGCATGCAGGAGGCAGCCAATCAATGGTTCTCTCTCATCATTGACCTCTCTCTCTCTCTCTCTCTCTCTCTCTCTCTCTCTCTCTCTCTCTCTCCCTTTCTATTTCTCTCTCTCTCCCTTCCTCTCTGAAATCAATATATACATATATATAATAGTGTCCCAGTGCACAAATTCATGCACATTGAAAGGAAATTAATTAGAAGAAAAACTTTAATATCACTATTCACCCTTTCTCTGTAATAGAAGTGTCAACCAAATTCACGATCAACAATGACAGATCAAAACACACACATGCAATTGGCGCCAGCAAGAGCTTTATATGTATCATGCATGTGCAAGTCCACTTAGCCTTTTATAGTTATAGAATAAACTTGCTTAATTAGACCTGCTTTCTGATTTAGCTAAACTTTTTCCAGCCCCGTGAAGCACCCCGACTTCTTTTTCAGGTAATTGTCAAAAACACAGTAGTAAATATCAACATGAAGCAGATTGTTATTGTCGATATTGCAGGGAGAACAAAGGGTAAAATATTTAACTGCAGCAGTATTTGACTATATTCTGTGCAGTGAGAAAACCTGAAGTTACTAGTATTTTCAAGTTCCACCATTTCTTACTTCTTTTCAGTTGGGTCAAGTTTCTATGCTTTCTAAATCTCCATTTTCTTGCTAACAAAAAGAAAATAAGATTCCACCGAGTCTCCTCTCTACCTACTCCAGGAGTTCTGTGAGGATCAAATGAGATGAGGCATGGGAAAATGCTTCACAGACATTTGGTTAAATTATGAAATGTTTGCACCTGGCTATAAAGCAAGTCATGTTCCTGTGCTGAAGAAACTGCAAGGAGGCTAGTCGCTAGGGAGAGGAAGCTGGACGTTGCTTCGTGACATCATTACCCAGCTCCCACAGCCACTGTTTCCAGACTGGGCTGGACTGTGAGCCATATTTTGCACCATTGCAGAGTCAGCTGTGATTCGGTGGGCTGTCGTCCTAGGTGGTGGCAGGGCCTGTATCCCACTTGGGGAAAGCTGAGTATTGCTTTGTTGGCACCAGGTTCGCAGTGCCATTTCTCTGTAAATGGCCAGTGCACCTCACGGCAGCTCCAGTGATGAGTGTCTGCCCTTTGGTGGTCAGTGCTCATCATAGCAATCAGTCGGATGAGTGGAGAGACACTTAGCATATTAGCCTTAATATATATTAATCTACAAGTAATTTCCAAAGAAGAAGTTTGGGAGGCAAGACCATGGTGACAAAATGAACAAGTAAAATAAGCAAAGTGGTGGATGATGGAGGGAGGGCAAGGACAGGGAAAATGTAGAACATAAAAAAAAGGGAAATTTTAAATATATTACACAGGGATAGAGGACTGAAGATTGAAATCATAAATGAATAATAAATGAAAAGGTTACCAAAGGCTCTAATAAGGAAATACAATGCCAATAGGAAAAAGGAGTGCTGGCAGCTTGTTTGGGGGTACTAGGAGAGGAGGGAGATGTACCACTTTCCAAACAACTGGTATTTTTAAATTATGTTTCTCAGATTTTGTATAATAAAAGAAGAGAAAAAAGTGAATCTTAAATTAGATGTTATAAAATTTGAGAGAACACATCATAAATTCAGAGGAACTATGTGACAATTCATCAAAAAGGCATAAGAAATAGTGTGTTCTGAATAAGACAGCCAACCAAAATAAATTATCATTTGAAGTAAAATACAGACTTAGTATAGAGTACAAAAATAAAACTTTTACCATATTCTAAGTTTGAGAAATAGTTTTGAGATTTCAGAAATAAAGGTTTCTGATCAACTCACTATTTTTTTGAAACTATAAGATGAATTCTGAATTTGGTGAACAGGTGACAGTCTCAGAAAATGACACTTTAAAACTATTCAATTTATCTGAATTGGCTAGAAAATTGTCTGACAATCTATCAAATGAGTGGCAATACACAGAGATATTGTGGGTGCCTGATGGGTTCCCCAGGAACCACTATTAATTCAATCTCACTGAGTGTCGAGAGTGATGCCCTCTCTGAGGCAGTAACTGCACAGAAATTACATTTTCCAAGTCCCTAGGAGTCCAGGGCATCAATCTTTTAATATTTAAGTCAAATGGGTTTTGAGTTTTTGTGATGACTTACCATCATTTAGGATCCAAGTAGGCAGGCCTCCTGCAAAATGTAGTTAAATTTAACAAGTAAAATTCCTCTGCTTGCTTTGTTTTGTTTACAGATGGAATATGGATAGGAAAAAGAGTAGGAAAAGAAACCTTCCAATGAAGTCCCAGAGAAGAAGCGAGTGGGAGACATGGAAGGAGAGGAGTGACAGATGGTTCCTCAGAAATGAGTCCATGCCAGCTTCTCAGTCTCCAGTGCATAATGTTGCAGATTTGAAAATTCACTTCCTCTAGTGAATTATGTAGCCCATTAAATGTGAACATTCTTTATACCTTTTCATGTTTCAAAGGCAATGGGATTTGACATAACTGAGGAATACAAAATATAAATCCCAACTTGAATTAAAGAAGTTACTTTTTCTTTTCTTTTTTTCTTAAGATGCTGTTGAGTAGAATTTGTGGAAGTGGACATCCTTCCTGATCTGAGGGCAACGTATCCATCTGTCACTATTAAGTATGATGCTAGATGTACATTTTTTAACGATGCTCTCAATCACATTGACAAAGCTCCTTTCTCTTCCTAAATTCCCTTTTGATTTTATTTTCACAGTAATACGCAGTATAAGACACACATTCTATGTTGCTGTGGGAATGTATGTTTGCACAGTCTCTCTAGAAATCAAATTAGCTATGTGTATCAAATGTTTTTATGCCATATTTTATGTTGACATGCTTATTTCTACATATCAGACTTAAGAAAGTAATATGATATATGGTTAAAGAGTTATTTAAAAAGATATTCATCAGAATGGTAGTCATAATAGTGACAAATTGTAACTAGCATGTTAAGAGAATGGTTAGAAAAATTATGGTCAAATATGAAAGAGAATGATATGAAATTATTCCATTTCAATTTAAGTAGGAAAACCCTTATTTAAAAATATTACAATAAAGATCAGATCTGGCCCAGGAACTTGGTTTCAGAGTCAAGAAGGTGAAAGGAATGGATTTGCAGTGATGGGGCTCTGAGATCCTGATCAGGGATATGATGTTGGGACCAGAGATTAGAGTGAAGACTCAAATTAGAGTCATAAGACCAGAACTCTAGGTTTAGTGGGGAAAGGGCTAGAAAAAAATATTGGGGGAAAGAGAGCCATCGGTGCGAAAAGATAGAACAGAGAGGAGATAGACCACAATATCTGTTAATTTACTTTTTTGCTTTAAGCTCATTATAATTAACTAGGGGCCCAGAAAATGAAATTTGTGCACTGGGGGGTGAAAGGTGGGGGAAAGGGGGATTCCTCAGCCCAGCCTGCCCTCTCTCACATACTGGAGCCCTCAGGGGGTGTCCTACTGACAGCTTAGGCCCGCTCCCTGCTTTCCTTGAGGAGCAGATCTAAGCTGCAGTCTGGCCTTCCTTTGTGGGAAGTAACCGGGCTAATCAGGGGAAGCCACCAGCCCCATCATTCTGCTGTGGCAGCCACTGCCAGTCACCACAGCCACCAAGGTATTTTCATCAACACGGACTCCAGTCCCTTCACCATGAAAAAATGACAACTTTCTTTAGGCATTTTCAAGATGTGTCTTTCATACATTTCTTTCTTTCTTTTTTTATCCTCTCCTGAGGATGTGTTTCCATTGATTTTTAGAGAATGTAGAAGAGAGGGGAAAGAAAGAGAGAAACATCAAAGTGAGAGGAACACTTTGATTGGTTGCCTCTTGCATATGCCCTGACCTGGGCCCCGGCCAAGGAGGAGCCTGCAACCTAGGTACATGCCCTTGGTCAGAATTGAACCCAGACCCTGCAGTCAGCAGGCTGAGGCATTATGCACTGAGCCAAACTGGCTAGGGCAGGATATGACATTTCTTAGCCCTCCAGCAGTAGACCTTCATTTTTTTCTCCAGGAGTGTGGTGGGAAAACCCTAGATCACCTTTTTGGATTCTTATTACCCGAGTTATTAAGAAAATTACCAGTGGCATATAGGGAGCTTAGCCAATGAACAGTAAGAAAAGGTGTTTCCGCCCTGACCAGTTTGGCTCAGTGGATAGAGTGTCAGACTGAAAGGTCCCAGGTTCGATTCCAGTCAAGGGTATGTACTTTGGTTGCGGGCACATCCTCGGTAGGGGTTGTGTAGGAGGCGGCTGATCAATGTTTCTCTCTCATCAATGCTTCTCATTCTCTATCCCTCTCCCTTCCTCTCTGTAAAAAATCAATAAAATATATTTTTTTAAAAAAAGAAAAGATGTTTCCTCTGTAGTTCACTCCGATCATCAGCTCCAGCCCTGTCCCTCCAATCCCAGCTCCATCCCTGCCCAGGCCTGTAACCTCTGGCCCGGGATGCAGGCCTGGGAAGGGGATCCCCAGACCCCTGTGATGGCCAATTACACCCCTGCCCAAGCCCCTGTGATCTCTGCCTCTGCCCCTGCCCAGGTCCCTGTGATTGCTGGCTCCACCACAACCCATGATTTCAGCCTCTGGCAAGTCTGCAGGCCTGGGCAGGGGACTCCAGACCCCTGTGATCACTGGCTCTGCCCCTGCTTAGGCCTGTAGTCTCTGCCTGAGGCTGCAGGCCTGGACAGAAGAGCCCCAAGCCCCTCTGATCATGGGCTTCACAGAGGCCAGGCCCCTGTGTTCACCAGCTCTGATCCTGCCCCCTCCTATTGCCAGTTCTGCCCTTGCCCCACTACAGCCTCTGGCCAAGGCTGCAGGCCTGGGGAGGAGACTCCCAGGCCCTGCCATTGCTGGCTCCACCCCTGCCCCACTGCAGCCTCTGGCTAAGGCTACAGTCTTGGGCAAGAGACTCCCAGACCCCTGCAATGGCCAACTTCACCCCTGCCCAGGTCCTATGATTGCCAGCTCCACTCCTGTCCCACTACAGCCTCTGGCCAAGGCTACAGGCCTGGGCAGGGGACCTCCATGCCCCTCTGATCACTGGCTCCGCCCCTGCCCCACCTTAGCCTTTGGCCAAGGCTGCAGCTTGGTCAGGGGACCCCCAGACCCTTGCTTTGCCAGCTCCACTGGTGCCCAGAACCCTGCGATTGCCAGCTTTGCCCTTGCCCATGCCTGAGGCCTCTGGCCTGGGCAGGGGACCCCAGCTCCTTCTGATGGCCTGTTCCACCCCTCTGGCCCCCCGCCTCGCCTGCCACCTGCCTGGCTAACAGGCCTGACCACTTCAATGGTGGGGCTGAGTCAGACTGGACACCACCATCTTGTGGCTATGGGCACGGCCATCTTTGTGATGGAGTGATGCATAATTTGCATATTACTCTTTTATTAGATAAGATAGTGCTTCTTTTTTTCTCCCATGCCCTTCTCCTCGCTCCCTTCTGGCAACCACCAATCTGTTTTCTGTGTCTATGAGCATGTAGGTATTTTGTTTGTTTTTGTGGTGGTTTTTTGCAACAAAAGCAAAAATAAGTAAGGAACTACATCACACTAACAAGCTTCTGCACAGCAAAAGCACCCACCACCAGAATGAAAAGCCTAGTGAATGGGGGAAAGCATTTGCAATCATATATTTGATTAGGGGATACTATCCAAAATATGTCAAGAACTCATACAACTTAATAGCGAAAGATAATCTAATTAAAGATGGGCAGAAGATTTGAATAGACATTGTTCCAAATTAGAAACACACAGATGGCTTACAAGTACATGAAAAGATGCTCAACATCATTAATCTCCAGAAAAGTGCTAATCAAAACCACAATGAGGTATCACCTCAGAGTGGCTATTATCAAAAGACACAAAATAACAAGTGTTAGCACAAATGTAGAGACAAGGGGACACCTGCACACTGTTGGTGAGAATGCAAATTGGTTCAGCCACCATGGAAAACAGTATGGAGTTTTTTTTTAAACATAAAAAATACAACTAGCATATGATCCAGCAATTTCATTTCTGGGCATTTACCTAAAGAAACTAAAAATAATAATTTGTAAAGTTATATGCACCTCCATGTTCACTGTAGCCTTACTTACATTATTTTTTAGTAAAATCATGCCTTTAATTACTCAGTGCATCAACTACTCCATTTGTAAACATAGAAATATTTGCCTGAATGATTCTCACAGAGGTGGCATAAGAATTCATAAATTCTAGAAGAAACTTTTCCTTAGAAAAACAAATTGCACAAGTCCAGGATTTTTCCTAAGCTACTAATTAAATATTGACTTTCCTGCAGAACCACATGGAAATATTATAATCCTCCAGCCTACCACCTGCATTCTAAATAAATGTAGGATAATCTTATCAATTTGGAAAGTACTTATATATGGAAGTCTAGCAATTCCTCTTAATAACTCCGTCCAATATAATTATATACCTGAGATAATGTTCATTATGACAACAAAATGAAAAACAGAGTTGGAGATCAATCAATAGGAGACTGCAGTGTCATACATGCCTAGCTAATCATGAAGAGCATTAACTAGTTTATATTGCTCAGATGAGAAGACTGAGTATAAAAAGGTGAATAACAGAAATTTTACTCACAAATGAGTAATGTTACCTTAAAGGCCCTATTTGTTTGCTCTTATTATTGACACATACTCAATTTTTGGATTTAAACATACTGGGTTGTTTTCTGTGTTGACCTTCTCACATGAGAGAGCTCTTCAGACACAGCTTATCCTGGCTTATCTCCCAGAGGTCTGTCCCTGAACACTTCCAGCCCTCACCACCCCCATCCATCACACACCTGAAAGGGAGCAGCAGCAGTAGCAGAAGAACAAACAATACTTTGTTCTTCAGGATAAGCTCATAAATTGTGCTCCAGTCCTCTTTTCTGCTCTTTTACTCACCTCCGCATGCATTAAAAATTCTTAAAATCTCAAATTTTTCTTACATCAGCTCACTTCCTTTCACAGCTACCAATCTGTCTAGTAAGTAAACAACTAAAAGAGGAAACTGGTGCCTGATCTTCTAAACTTTTGTCTCTCCCTCCTCCTGGCCACCCGACTCACCTCCTCAATCATGTGAATCAACCTAAAAATCTTTTCCTGGATTTACAGGGCTTGAAAACTCTGCAGTCTGGCATCAATGACCCCACACTCTGACACTTTTTAGATTGGCTGTATTACTTTATATCGATCCTCTTCATTCGTATTCCTTAACAAAATCAATTCCTTTGAATTCCTTAAGGTCAACAAATTTGAGTGTTTTTTTTTTCTTTCTTGAAATAGTTCTCTCTCTCAATAGAACTAATTAAAAAGTCTATCAATTCTGTAAGACCTGGTCTAAATGCTATTTTCTTCATGAAAAATATTAAATCTCTACAAGTGGAAATTCTCTGTCTCTCTATTTCTATCTCTCACCATGATCATTATTATCACCATCATCACCATCATCATCACCATCATCATTATAATCATAACCACCTTTTTTATTCTCTCATTAAATTCCACAAATGACAAAATGAGATGGAAGGATGAATGGAGTATCGATTAAGAAAAGCAGGGCACACCAAAGGGCCAAAAGTCCACTTTTCTTCTTCCCTTTCTATGTTTCTATAGCATGCTGCTTTGTAGGAAGAAGACAGTAAACTTGAGGTGATGTGCCTTGAAGAGAAAATTGAGGTGTAGTATGCAAGATTGCAAGAAAAGGGAAAACCATGATTTATTAGGTTTTCTTGTTCCATAATTCATTTCATTCTTCATTTTCTACAGAAAACACTAAAACAAGGCAAAACTACCCATATTTTAAAAGACAGATTTAATTCTGTCCTCTATTCCCAATGTAAAAATAGTAGAGGATCAGTCAACCAGCAAGCTGGCAAGAAAAGAAATCTCCTTCACCCTTCTATTTTGGTCCCTCTCCCTGCTCCTACTCCTGGTCAGATAAAACTGTGGACTTTGGAAGCTATTGGAACACACACGCATGTCATCATGTGTGTATATTGGTAACAGGTAAGTCTGTCAGTCCATCACTAATATTCATCTGTTGCCTAATATTCCCAAACCCATGGGGATTCACAGGGAAACCAAATAAATGGTCACTGTCCTCATGGAACTTTCAATATTTTTTAATATGTTTTTATTGATTTAAGGGAGAGGAAGAGAGTTAGAAACATCAATGAAGAGAGAGAATCATTGATTGCCTGGCTCCTTGATGACCCTTACTAGAGATCAAGCCTGAAACCCAAGCCTGTGCCCTGACCGGGAATCAAAATTGACCTCCTGGTTCATGAATCAGCACTCAACAACTGAGCCACACTGGCTGTGCAGAGCTTTCACTCTTAACATTGCAAACAGACTTCTTCCAAATAAGTAAACAACTGGAAATGTGCAAAGTGTTTTTAAGAAAACCACCACATATGTAGCTGTCAATCTCTTCTATTTATGGGTGAGTGACCAAAGGCAGAGACCAAAGCATCAAACACATGTATTAAGCATTCTGATATTACATTAAGGGCCCTTGGACAATGCTTGGCAAATACTATCCTATATAATAAAAGCATAATATGCAAATTGACCATCCCTTCGGGAAGCCTAAGCCACGCCCACCAGCCAATCAGAGCGACTGTATGCAAATTAACCCGGCCAACATGGAGGCCGGCACTCAGGGACCTGAGTAAACAGGCAGTGTCCATTGCAGCAGGAGTGAAACTGTTTGCAGGTGGCTGGGCTTCTCTCTGCTCCAGGGAACAACATATTTGCAACATTGTTTCAATCCTAGAAGTCTCAGGAGCTGAAGCAAACAGCAGGCCAGGCCTGACTTCTAAGGAAAACATTGTTTCATTATAGAAGCCAGAGCTGAAGCAGAGAGGAGGTTTTGTTACTTGCCTAGGCCCCAGCTTAAAGGAACAGTGTATCAATTATAGAAGATAAACAAACCCCAGAAACCTGCTTCCAGCCAGCCTTGCTGGGACATTGGGTCAATGAGAGCTGTGGGCAGCCTGAAAGTCTGAAAACACCCCTCAGCCTGTCACTCATGCTGGCCTCACCCGAATGGGGTAAGGGTCCCCACTGGAGGGCCAGACTGCAAACAGTCATCAGCCCCTCACCCAGGCTGGTCAGGTACCCCAGTAGGGACCCAAAACCTGAAAGGACTGTGGCAGCCTGAAAACGGTCCTCAGCTCATCACTCAGGCTGACCAGGCACACCAGCAGGTGGACAACCCCAGAGGGGTCCCAGACTTCATAGGGCTCAGGTCAGGCTGATGGACCTCCCTAGTGCACAAATTTTTGTGTACCAGGCCCCTAGTCCTATACAATAATAAAAGGCTAATCTGATCGAACAACGGAAAGACCAGTCACTATGATGCACACTGACCACCAGGGGGCAGATGCTCAATGTAAGAAATGCCCCCTGGTAGTCAGTGCACTCCCACAGGGGGAGTGCTGCTCAACCAGAATCCCCGAGGGCTCCCAGACTGCAAGAGGGTGCAGGCCAGGCTGAGGGACCCCCACCCTGAGTGCCCGAATTTCATGTACCAAGCCTCTAGTGTTTTCAGTAAGTGACAAGGAACATGTAAATAGCCCCTTGTTAAGGAAATATTTCCACTTTTAAATTCCACTTCTCATTTTACTCCAATTAGACTAGGAATATTATAAAAGGCACCACATCTTTACAGTGTTGGTGTACCATCCCCAAAATGCGGGTACACAAAGTGCCAAGGGTTCTAACTAATTCCTCTTTATTTTCCCACAGTACCTACCCTATCTGAAGTCTCTATAGACTCAGTCACTGGTTTATGACAAATGATAGAGTAGCAAAGGCGGGGGATTTAGCCTTAAGAAAACTTGGGTGTAAGCCATGCTCTACAGTGATTGAGAAAACCTAAAACATCTGTGAAATGGAAATAATATTTGCTGATCATAATTGCTAGGCACCTGAGATGAAGGTGCATGACTCAGGACAAGCACTGGCAGGAGGACTGGGATACTTGAGCTTTGAGGACAAACAAGATTCAATTTTACATTTAGAGGGCATTAGATACCAACATGCAACTTTTAAGGGTAATGGGAAGGCATTTTTCCCTTTTGTCCTAAACACATTCCCTAAGCGCAGACACAGAGCAGTGACTAACTTTCTACCAGCAACTCAGCTCACGGTGGGAAACTGGGACCGCCTGTTACTGTGCTGTGAAAATACCCCAGTGGAGCTGACCTTGCCACCTGGCGCTCAAGTCCAACACAAAGGAATCTCAAGAGCAGACCTACTCTCCCTGTTGTGTTGATAGCTAAGCTGGTAGCCCCCGTTGCTGCCTCACTTAGTTTCATTCCACACACTCAACTTGGGTTTCCTTTATTACACCCTACAGTCTCTACATAGCTGTGCAGGGTTTTTGAGGCCTGGTTTGTGAGTATATCTCGGGCTGCTGGATATGTATGTGCATGCACTTTGCACAAATCAGTCACAGAGAGCTGGCTCAGGCAGGAGGACTTTTATTTTTCCTCTCAAATGACTATTTGAGCATTAAAAACAAAGTATTCTGTTCTCCTGCTAGCAAGGAATAATGAAACCAGGGTGTTGCCTTCCCAGCAGCTCTCACCTTTGAGTCCTGTGAAGCAGAAATGATCCTCATTCTGTAGGCAGCAACAGCCTCCAGAAGCTACGGGAACATTGCCAAGAGCCTGAAAAACCTCCAGAGCTAATTGGGAACCAGCTTATTAGTGACATTTTTGAGAGCAGGATGCCATTGAAGAGAAACGAAGGAGAACATGGTAGGCGCTGTAGCCTGGAATTAGACTGTGGGAGGGAGGGCTGGCTCCTGCTCCTTGCAGGAACATTGCTCTGTCATTTTCTCAAACACTGTGCTCAGCTGGCTTGCCAAAGCCCGGGTCCTGAGAGGCGGCGACAATACCTTTCCCTCCACTCCTCCTTGAACATGGCCCCCACCAGCCGTATTTGGGCATGTCAAAGGTGCCCTGCATTAGTCAGCCTCTTGCACATGTGTCTACATTGTTTGTGTAGCTGACAGCGTTTTGTTTCATAATCATTAGACAATTCTAGTAGCCAATAACCCCTAAGGTTTGTGTAAATATTAAACACTCAGTAAAAGGAGAAAGGAGCTGAAGAATTTTTAAAATGTGTCAATGAACTTTAATACCAGTCAGTTCATATTTAAATGAATCGTGATTTTTAGAAAGGGGGTGGCCAGTAATGGGCAGCTCTAGTCAGACAGAATGCTATGTCTGAGTATTGCCCAAGTTTCTAGAAAATGTTGTCCTGGTAACAAACCGGCTTCCTCAGTTCCCTCCCCTCCGGAAGGATGGTGCCTGGTCTAGATGACCTTTCTTGACTTCTGTTGTAAGATTCTAACTCTCGCCCAAAAGAAAAAAAATTAAAGAAGAATCCGTGTTATTGTGCGTTAGCAACCAGAGCTGGGTGAGCTGGGTGAGCCTAGAGCACCCCCCGCTGATATTCTTCCTGCTGGGTGACTGGATGGAATCTTGTTGCTGCCTGGTAGAGAGAAGCAAGGCTCGACCCTAGAGTTAACTCCTGGATCCACACTGGGGTGGGAGCAGCCCGGGGAATCTCTTCCTTATCTGAGCACAAAGACTGAGACATAGTTGTGGAAAACATAGTTGACAAGCACCTGCTTGCTGTTTTACTCTATTAATTGCCTCTCTGATCATCTCCACCAAATTCATTCTTCTTTCATCATAATAATGACTTAGCCTCTGCACAGTTCATAATTTAACCTGACCTGTGACATAAAAGGTTCCCTGAATCTCAAGGTAACCCCATTTCTCTCTCCAGCTCTTTCTCTTAACACCATACATACATACATGCATACTCATGCATGGGCATGTACACATGTGTATTTTAGGAGTATGCAACATTGGACTGGTTGCCTACCCAATGGTTTTCTATTTTTCTACTCCCTTTTCCATGCTAGGACAGTTTTCTTCCCACAAAAGGACCTAAAATTTTAATTACTAGCATTTCTAGCCTCTTTGCTGCTAGAAGTAGCAATGTGCACAGTTGTAGGGGGCAATGTAACCGAGTCCTGCCGTGGCAATGTGAGGATGGCTATGTGACAAAGTTCAGGAGAAGCTATGTGGCACTATTTTGGGTGGCCATGTCAGATAGTACTTGGGTGGCAATGTGACACAGTTCTGGAGTGATCATGGGAACATTCTTGTGATGACCATATAACACAGATAAGGGATAGCTATGTGAGACAGTACTGGGGTGGCAGTGTGCTATCGAGTAGGATCACATGAAACATTTCTGGTCAATGAGGCCTAAAGAAAAACTCCTGGGAGAGACTCCCCCTATATATAAAGAGGGGTATGGGAAAAGGCCTTTCCCGCCACTGGGACTTTTCTTTTCCCTTCTCACCTTTGAACAGATTTATTTGAGCAAATAATGCCTGGGCTCTTCAACAGCTATCATGCTGCAACCATGAAGGGCATTCCATCCACTGAGAACGGCAGACAAATGAGAAGTGCCCGGAGCCTTGATGTAGGGCATTTTGAACTGGTGCAACCGCTGTTGGCCTGCCTGCCCCTCAATTTCTCCTTAAGTGAGATAATAAATGCCTGACATTTATGGCACATACATATATGCACTTTCTATTTTTATTCATATACATATTTTATTGCATATACACAATTCTTCTAGCTGAGGAAGCTATAGAATTTACCTGTAGAAGTAAATATTATTTTTAAAAGCAAAGATGCAATTCATTTTTTGGTGAAGGTTTGAGACAAAAAAAATCCATTTGAAACTTGGAAAGAATAACATGAGTAGTCTCCTTTAGTTACATGAACATGAGGTAAGCAGGCTCCCTAACCTGGAGTAAAGACACATAAGACTTTTTGATTGACCAAGTTTTCCTCTAAATACTTTGTGGAAAGCAGCTCTAGGAAATGATTAATTTGCATAAAAATTACAAACCCTCAGTCCGGCTGTGCGGCTCAGTGGTTGAGCTAAGACCAATGAACCAGGAGATCAGGGTACAGTAGGAAGCATGCTGATCAATGATTCTCTCTCTTCATTGATGTTTCTCTCTCCCACTCTTCCTTCCTCTCTGAAGTCAATAATTTAAAAAACATATTTTTAAAAATCTCAAGTGTTCTGGGAGATTAAAAGTTGCCTAGTTCTTGCCCTCCAAAGTCTAAAATAAGGGAAATCAATCAATTTGCACTAAGGTAGCCAAAGCCACCTGCAGCAAAATTAACTTGACCTGGAGGAGACCAAGCTCACTCTCTGGAGTTCAGTGTTTATCAAGCTGAAAACTCTGCAGTTTCCATATCCGTGATTGTGATTTAGGAAACAGTAGCTGAGCATGAAATCTAGAGATCTCAGTTTTTATGTGAAGGGATGTGAACAAGCAAGGGCCCACCAGAGCCAGTAGACAAATAATATTGTCTGTTAAATGGTACAGGTCATCGATGTAATATTCCCAGTGGGGTCACTAGATGACAATTTCCCACTTGGTTTCTGTGTATGGAAACAGGCTGAATCCCCTACCCCAACTAATTTTGAGAGTATAAGGTCAAACAGGGACTGGAGATAACTGAAGTGAGGATTAATTCCCACTAATAGAACTTGTGAAAAGTCAATACATTAACTAAAAATAAATAAATAAATAAATGCATCGGTAGTACCACATTATTGAAGTAGCCTATATAAGTATTTGCCTAATTCACACATATACCTAAATATCAAAGTCAGGAACTAAGTGACAACTTTTAATTGGACCAAAATAAAATGAGCAATTAAACATAATGGAGTTTTTTGTTGTTTTTCTAAAGCATAGTTATTCTTGGCTAATATAATCTTTCTGGTCTTTGCAAAATGTTTTCTTCAGTTTGTATTTCCTAGCATGAAAAGAAGTATTTTTTGAGAAAGTTTTCTAAGGTCAAATAAACCCTTTTTGCCCAATTTGAACCTGTTCTTTTGAGGCAGGTTTTCAGTAGCCTTTATGATGTGCAGTAGGAATATCCAAAGGGGGATAAAATTTGTGCACTCGGCGAGGGGAGGAGGGCGTCCCTCATCCTGGCCTGTGCCCTCTCACAATCTGGGACACCTGGGGGGGGGGGGAATGTACACCTGCTGGCATGCATGGCCAGTCTGGATGGGGGGCTGAGGGGTGTTTTCAGGCTGGCCACAGCCCCCTCAGGGTTCGTGCACTGGGCGGTGGGATGGCTGGTGACTGCAGGCATGGACATTTCCAGCCGGGTGGCCTACCAACGCACATACCTGGTGGGCCTCCACCACTGAGGGGACACACCTGGTGTAGAGCTGGGTGGCAGGGCAGAGGGTAGACGCTGGTACATGGTCCCTTGGGGGGGCCATGCTGCTGAGCGGACACACGAAGGTGGAGCCAGGCACACGCTCACACACGCCCCATGGAGGCCCCCAGGGTGGAGCCAGGTGGCTGGACCTGTGGCAGAGGCTCTGCGCGGGGACAGAGGATGCTCGGGCATGATCCCGAGGGGGTATCCACCTCAAGCCCCTGCCACTGAGCCTCTGAGGTCGCATGGGCCCAATTGCTCTATTCCCAGGCCTCGCAGGGCCAGGCTGGGCTGCCAGCTCCCGGCCTTGTGGCTGCTCACCACTGTCTGGAACCACCGTGGGCACGATAGCTCTATTGCCAGCCCTAGCTGAGGGCCAGGCCGGCTCTCACCCAAGGCCGCCCAGAACCAGCCACTGGCACGATCACTCTATTCCCAGGCCCAGGCTGCAGGGCCGGGGCCTGGGCAGCCAGCTCCCGGCCCTGCTGCCAACCGCCACTGCCCTGAATCAACTTCCAGGGCACACACAGGTGGAAGCCAGGCCTCCACTTATGCATGGGCCAGCGCGATCTCTCTATTCCCAGCCCGATCGCTCCATTGCCAGCCCTGGCCACAGAACCGGGGGCCTTGGGAGGCCGCCCGGCCCTGCAGCCCCGCCACTGCCCGAACCGACCGCCAGAGCACGCAAGGGCAAAGGCCAGGCCTCTGCCCTTGCGTGCTCTGGCGCAATCACTCCATTGCCAGCCCTGGCCGCAGAACCGGGGGCCTTGAGAGGCCACCCAGCCCTGCAGCCCCCACCACTGTCCGGAACCGACCGCCTGAGCACGCAAGGGTGGAGGCCTGGCCTCTGCGTGCTCCGGCGTGCGATTGCTCCATTGCCAGCGCGGGCCTCCGCCATCTTGGCTGGGCTAATTTGCATACCATTGTTCTGATTGGCTGTTGGGCGAACCGAAGAAACAGTTAATTTTAGTATTTCGCTTTTATTAGTTTAGATTATTGACTATATTGCCTATGTTGTACTTTACATCCTCATGACTCTTTTTACAACTGGCAATATGTACATTTTAATCTCTTCCACCTTTTTACCCATCCCCTTAACTTCTTCCCTTTTGGCAAACATCAAAATGTTCTGTTTTGTTGGTTTGTTTGTTTTGTTTTTTAGATTCTACATATAAGTGAAATCATACCTAAATTTTTTAAATATCTTAACTAATAAAAGCATAATATTGAAACTAACCATTTCTCCGGGACAGGGTAAGCCACGCCCATCAACCAATCAGAGCGACTGTATGCAAATTAGCCCAGCCAACATGGCGGCCGCCACTCACGGACCTGAGTAAACAGCAGCTTCCATTGCAGCAGCAGTGAAAGTGAAACTGCGGCTGCTTCACTCATCCTGGCTCAAGGCAAAACACATGTTTGCAACAAAATAACAATCATAGAATCCTCGGGAGCTAAAGGAAACAGCAGGCCTGGCCTAACCACTAAGAGTAACATTGTCTCATTATAGATGCTGCGAGGTGAAACAAAGAGGAGGCTTCGTTAGTAGGAGGCCTCACCTTAAAGGAACAGCATCAATTATAGAATATAAACAAACCCCAGAAACCTGCTTCCAGCCAGCCTTGCTGGGACATTGGGTCAATGGGAGCTGTGGGCAGCCTTAAAGCCTGAAAGCGCCAATCAGCCTGTCACCCACGCTGGCCACAACCCAATGGGGTGAGGGACATTACTAGGGGGCTTGGCCAGCCTGGAGACAGCCATAAGCCCATCACCCAGGCTGGTCAGGCACGCCAGCAGGTGGACATCCCCCGAGGGGTCCCAGACTGTGAGAGTGCACAGGCGGGGCTGAGGGACCTCCCGAGTGCACAGAGTGGCTGCAGGGCAAAACTGCGCAGGACCCAGGACCCGTGAGTGGGAAAGAGGCGGCAGGGTTGGCGGCCTGCTTGGTGGCTCCCCAGGCCTTTTGCAGGGCATCAGGGAGTGGGAAAGAGGCAGTGGCCTGCTTGCCGGCTGCCCAGACCCTTTGAGGAGCACTGGGGAGTGGGAAAGAGACGGTGGGGGGTCTCGGCCTGCTTGGTGGCTGCCCAGGCCCTTTGCGGGGCACCAGGGAGCAGGAAAGCAAGGCTGCAGGGGCCGGAGTCCTGCTTGGTGGCTCCTCAGACCCCTTGACGGCACTGGGGAGTGGGAAAGGAAGGCAGCAGGGGACCGGTGAGTGGGAAAGAGTTGGCGGCCTGCTTGGCAGCTCCCCAGGCCCTTTGGGGGGCACTGGGGAGCGGGAAAGTAAGCTCTTGGGGGTTGGGGGGCTGCTTGGCAGCTCCCCAGGTCCCTTCTGGGGATCAGGGAGCAGGAAAAGGCTGGCCTGACCACGAGGCAGGGTTTTCCCTGCTTCCTGGTGGCGGGGTTTTCCCTGCTCCCTGCTTGCCTACTGCCCATCTTCCTGGAGGAAGATAGGCAGTAGGCAAGCTTGGGAGGCAGGCAGCACCCAGCCCTGGCCACAGTTCAAAAAAGAGAACAACATGCAGGGGAGGGCAAGAGTCTGAGAGATAAACATAGAGGGGGTGCCTGCTCCAAGCCTGAGGGCAGGCCCCCAGCAGGTAGACACACACAGGAGGACTGCTCCGAGCCTCAGATGAGGCTGGGGGCAGGTTCCCAGTGGCAACACACACACACACACATACACACACACACACACAAAAGGTGCCTGGCAGACTGGGGCTATCATAGGACATCCACTGAGGGGTTCCAGACTGTGAGAGGGGGCAGGCTGGGCTGAGGAACCTCCACCCTTCCCCCCCACCCCCGTGCACGAATTTAGTGCACTGGGCCCCTAGTGTGTGTATATATATTTATATTTGTCTAAAGTTTTATATATGTCTACTTTTTCCCCAATTGACCACCCCCCAGCCATTCCCACTTTGGGCAAGCCCCCACCACCCCAGTGTCTGTGTCCATTGGTTATGCTAATATGTTTGTAGTGACTTGGGCTTGTGAAAACTAAAGGTGGATTAGTTAGGTTAGTGGCAGTGGACATAAACAAAAATGGATAGACTTGAGACATGGCTAGCAAGTGGTATCAATGTGGAAGTCTGGGGTGGAGTGTTGGATAAGAGTGGAGATGTTAACATAACAGTTACGTTTCTAGCCAACTTTAGACACGCAATACGTAAGGAAAACTGACGGCTTCAAATTTTAGAGATTCTACGTGAATACCAACAGCAAAAGTCCTGTGGCCAGTTGCATATATGGCTTTGAAGCTCAAGAGATGTCAAAGCTAAAAATGTATATTTGAGAACCATCATATTTTTTTTTAATTCCACCTCACATGATTAGTTTCTCTATTATTTTTCTGCCTTCTTCATGATCTTTTAAAATTTTCACTCCACATCACTGATTTAGTTTTCTACCACAGGGTATTATTAAACATGCAATCCATACTATTTTACTAAATCCCCTTTTCATTTTATCCTTGCCCTCTAAGTTGATACCTCTTCTGGCTGTCTCTTCACATTACATAGCTCGATCGTACTGATGCTGTCATACAGTTTTCAAAATTCACGTTAAGTTTCTGTAGTAAAACAACACAACCCCGCTCCTTCAGGTGGTTGTGTTCATCCCAGAGTATAATAGTTTTCTCCAAGAGCCCTGTGCTCTGTTGCCCTCTCACTCATTCTCAATCTAAAGGTTCTGTTAGCTTTGGTTCTCACAGAAGTTAATCCTAAGAAAAAGAATCTAACACGTGTAATTTATTTGAAAGGTATAAGAAACACGGGTTTCGCAGGGTCAAATGGGAGTTCCATTTTTAATTTTTTGAGGAAACTCCATACTGTCCTCCACAGTGGCTGCACCAGTCTGCATTCCCACCAGCAGTTCAGGAGAGTTCCTTTTTCTCAGCATCCTCTCCAGCACTTGTCGTTTGTTGATTTGTTGATGATAGCCGTTCTGACAGGTGTGAGATGGTACCTCATTGTTGTTTTGATTTGCATCTCTCGGATGATTAGTGACTTTGAGCATGTTTTCATATGTCTCTTGGCTTTCTGAATGTCCTGTTTTGAAAAGTGTCTATTTAGGTCCTTTGCCCATTTTTTGATTGGATTGTTTATATCCCAAGGAACCAGAAACACCAGTCAGAAAGGATATATGCATCCCTATGTTCATAGCAGCACAATTTACCATAGCTAAAATTTGGAAACAGCCTAAGGGCCCATCAGCAGATGAATGGATTAGAAAACTGTGGTACATCTACACAATGGAATACTATGCTGCTGTAAAAAAGAAGGAATTCTTACCATTTGCAGCAGCATGGATGGAACTGGAGAGCATTATGCTAAGTGAAATAAGCCAGTCAATGAAAGAAAAATACCACATGATCTCACTTATTTATGGATAATAAAGACCATT
>PVJC01002379.1:0-47030 GCA_004026665.1 Murina feae | reverse complement strand
TAATAGATACAGAGGCAGAACAACATTGAACAGACTGTCAAACTACAGCTGGAAGGATCGGGAGGGTTTGGGGGGAGTTAAGAGATCAACTGAAGGACTTGTATGCATGCAGATAAGCATAATCAATGGGCACAAGACACTGGGGGGTAGGGGAGAAGGGGGGAAGGTCAAGGGGAAAAATGGAGACTTATTTAATACTCTTTGTAACACTTTAAGCAATAAAACAAATTTAAAAAAAAAGAAACATGGATAGAAAACAGGGACAAATATAGGAAAGGGAAGGTCATAATAGAAAGTAGATTGTCAAAACAGCTACCAACTATGAGTAAATCCATGGGAAGATTCTGGGAACCGCCCACTTGAGAAGTATTTCACCTGTGGAGCAAGGGAGTTGTTAATGACCTTCACTGGGGTGCAGTCACACCCCTGTGCTGAGCTGCCTTCCACAGCTTAGCTGAAAGCTGCCGGTAAATAAAGGCACATAGCGGCAGTTGGAGATCTGCAGAGGCCACTGAAGGGAGTAAGTCTTGGAGCTGTGGCACGCAGGCTCTGTTACAATGACTTATTTTTTTCCCAACACACAGGGAGTATGTTGTCCCTTTGTTCTTCTCACTTCTTGTTCTGTTTCACTGAGGACACTGCAGTACAATTCTGATGATAATTGGAAGTTAGCATCAGACTCCACAGAAAAGGCTCAGTATGATATGGACTGAAGTTCATGCCCCCCCCCAAATTCACATGATTTAGCCCTAACCTCCAGGGCCGGGGAATCTAGGGGGGTGAGAGGGGGAGTTGTATTTGGAAATGCAGCCTCTAAGGAAGTAATTAAGGTTAAATGATGCCATAAGAGTGGGGCCAGGATCTGATAGGATTAGTGGCATCCTTATAAGAAGAGACACCAGAGATCCCATGATCTCATGTGCTTGGTTTTCTCTCTCTCTCTCTCTCTCTCTCTCTCTCTCTCTCTCTCTCTCTCTCTCTCTTCCTGCAAGTCCATGAAAAAAAGAGATCCTGTGAACACAACATGGTGGCCTCCCACAATGCAAGAGATGTGATTTTCATGTCCTCCCAGCCTCCAGTCCTGTGAGAAGTAAATTTCAGTTGTTAAGCCACCCAGCCTGTGGCAGTTTTCTCTTGCAGCCCAAGCAGACTAACAGCCTGTAAGACGACCTTCCTTCCAATACCAGCCGCATTTCAGGGGTTTCAAGCCACCTGCCCTTCTGACTGGCTGGCTATAAATCCAGGGGTTTCAATCGTTCATTAGAATAATGTACAGAGCTCAGGCAAGCACTATACTTATGACTGCAGTTTTACTATAAAAGATACACATGAGACAATGGGAGGGAGGGCAGAGCTCTCATACTGCTCTTCGTGGAGTCGGAGCATGTAACCCTCCTGGCACATCACAGTATTCTCCACTGTGCTTCCACACCCAGAGTTTTTATCCAGGGTTAACTATGTAAGCAGGATTGAGTGAATCACTCACCATGTGACTAAACTCACTCTCCATCCCTTTTCCTTGCCTGGAGATCAGGTCAGATGACATCACCTGGCTCAAAGCTCCAACCCTCTAATCACAAGGTTGGTCTTTCTGACATGGCCTAAGTAAGTCCCATTCTGAATAATCTCATTAGCATAAACGATCTGGCCTACTGTGAATTTTAAGGAAGCTCCTATCACTCAGGACATTATAAGGATTTAGAGTGTCCCTTACAGGAACTAGGGACAAAGACAAATCCTTTATTATACCACCTGTACATGTGGGGACATTTGTAAGGCATTCTAAAAAGGGCAAAACTATAGAGACAGTAACAAACAAACAAAAAACAGCGGTTGCCATGGGTTTAGAAGGAAGGAATAAGTAGGTGGCGCAGATTATTGTTAGGACACTGAAAATACTTTGTATGAAACTCTAATGGTGAATCCTTGTCACGATACATGTTTTTCAAAGCCATAGAATGTACAACACCAAGAATGTACCGCCAATGTACATGAACTCTGGACTTTGGGTAACAATGCTATGTGAATACAGGCTCATCAGTTGTAACAAATGTACCCCTCTGTCGGTAGTCTTGGTAATGGGTGAAGCTACCCATGTGTAGGGGCAGTGGCTAGAGGGGAAAACTCTATTCCTTCAACTTAATTTTGCTGTGAACATAAAACTGTTCTTAAAAATAAAGTCTATAAAGAAAAAAAATTATAGATGTGGCTCAGTGGTTCAGCATCGACCCAGGAGCCAAGAGGTCACCGGGTCAAATCCCGGTCGGAGCATATGCCCGATTGCCGGCTCCATCTCCAGTGTGGGGTGTGCAGTGTAGGTAGAGCACAGGAGGTTTATCTCGGTGCAGCGGCTGATGCAATGCTGTGAGCACACTCCAGCAGTTCAGATCTTTCTGGCAAACCAGGAAGATGGCACGCCCACCTGAGTCCCTCCCGCAGTCACATACACAGTACCCCAACCTTTACGCTCATTGGCTCCCTAAGAAGATGTTCCATGATTGGCCATCTCCACTATATATACTCCTGTACTTCCTCAATAAAATTAGACCTGCGTCACAGAACCTGGTCTCTGGAGTCATGCATGCAAGCCTCCTAGCACTAGAGGCTCCGTCGTCCTCACCTCTGGGAGACTCCCTGCTTCAGTGCAGGAGGCAGCCAATCAATGATTCTCTCTCATCATTGATGTTTCTGTCTCTCTCTCCCTCTCCTTCCCTCTCCCTTCCTCTGTGAAATCAATAAAAATACATTTTTTTAAAAAAATTATACTTCCAGACACTACTTTCTTCCAAGATTCTTGATGTTTTCTAAAAGCTGTAAATTCAAATAAATGTAGAAATTAAGGAGGAAGAGTACTCTTGCAGGAGGCAGATCTCCATATTTTCTGGTGGTAGCAGACCTTGGGTCACTGAATGGAAGGTAAGTTATGGGAGACGCAGGATGTGTCCGGTATCTTCTTAAAATAAAACAAAATATTTTATTTCATAATTTTCCTTCACCCTGAAATACTGGCTTTGTTTTCATGAATATTTCCTCCAAGAGTCTGACAATAGGTTGTTACTCAGTCTTGGTGTTTAGGAGTGGTGGAAATTTTTTTTAGCTTTAATAATAAATTTGAAGCTGAATAAAAAGATGAGAACCAAGCAACATTTCAAAATATATCTCTTACCATTTCCTCTTATTTTTTAATCTTCAATTTTAATTAAATAAGGAATAAGAGGCAGTAAAAACCTTTCTTGTGCATTTTTATGTAAAGACACTGTTTTATTATTTAACATGGTTAATACCAAAAACCAGTATTAAGTTTGGTATTTTACAGGTGGAGTTGGTATGGCAGAGAAAGGTTGAGTGCTTTGGAGTCCGACATGACATGAGTTTCAATACTGCCCATGTTACTTAAACTCCTGAGTTCAACTGTAAAATAAAAATAATACTGATTTTCAGTGTTACCATTTCCTTTTCGATTGCTTCTTTAAAAAATTCACAACATCTAATTCTACATTATTCCAGATTTTTGTATCCTTTAATTATTAACATGTTCTGGTTTGCCTTTCACTAGACAAGTAGATTTGGCAAGTTGGTTGCTATAACTTCCTCCCATAGACACTCTCCTGGAATATGGAACTCAGATAACCCAAATGCACAGGAGGTGTGCATTTCCTCCCCACAAAACATCAAGGATGTATTTGAAAGAGGTATTTCATTTCCACATATGTCCCTGCCTTATTTTTGTTTGTTTTCTTAAATAGGAATTGTGATTCAACACTATACCTAAACATCAGTATCTAAGCTCATGCATAAAATACAACCACATACAAACCCAACATCAACCTAACACCTTTCCTTTAGAATATAATTCTTCCCTGTAAGTATCCTTGGAATTAGTTCACAACTGGTGTCATATTCTGTTCAGCTTAACCCTCTGTAATATCACCAATTTTGTATCCCAGCAGGATGAATTTACAGTTATGCATTAATTATTTCATCAGGGTATATAAAGCATAATCCACTGGGGTTAAAGATGAACTATCACCTCAAACTATTACCATAAACTATCTGTACCTTATTTTCAGGAGACCAGCAGGGGGAAATACGCACAAAAAAATGATCTAAACATCTGCTTCAATCACTGTGATGATTCTTTCAGAGACAACTGAAAGGGTACCCATTTTTGTCATGTGAGAATACTGTGTTCCATTCTAAATGGGCTAAGTGTATGCAATGGCAGAGCACCGAGGAAGGTCAAAATGGGAAAGCGCCAATAGAAGATTGTTTAGCTTTGAGCTGTGCAGCCTTTTGCACAAAATAACAAATCTGTCCATGCAGAAGCTTCCTCTGACAGTTGCGATTAGGTCGAGCAAGCCTTTGGGTGAGTTCCTTGCACTGCCAGACATGAAAGAATCTCCGCTTTTATGTCTCCATCCATAATAACACTCATCCTAAGAATGTGGGCGCCATGGAGATAGGAACATTTCATTCTTATTCTCTGCTTTATGCCTTGCTTTTAGCAAACACTAACTTCGGCCGAGACGTGGAGAAAGACAGGTGCCACACACCATCAGAGCTATCACCAATTTAGTGAGGGAGAGCGGGGGGAGGGGGGGGGGGGGGAGAAGGAAACAGAAATGCAAGCAATTAGGATTATCTTCCACTTTGGCAAGAGGCTTTTCAGATATGTTCTGAATGCCGTAGGAGCCCTGAGAAAGGACTCACTAATTCTACCTAAAAGAATTGGAAAACATACCCAAAGAAAATTTTGATCCTAAAGAAAAACTGACATTTACCAGTTCCAGAATGAGAATATAACAGATTGAGGAAATAACACATTTGGTGACCCTGAGTAATGGTGGTCATGCACCACCTCATGCACCACTGAAACTTTCTTGTGCAGCATAATGTGTGGTGGAAGAATAACAGGAGAACATTCCAGAAAGGTAACCTAGGCCAATTTGGGAAGGCTTTGTCTCACACCAAGAAGTCTGGTTTTTATCCAGTTGGTAATTAGGAGCCACAGAAGGCTTTTTAACAAGGTTAGAATTGTGCTATTGAAAGATGATTTTTGTGTTCAATAGTTCAATTTGAAAGTAGCTTAAAAAAACAAACTAGTTAGAAAATTCTGGCATTAAATCAGTCAATAAGTGACGGGTGTATATATAAGCCAATAGTAGAAATACATACAAGTTTGAAGGGTATTTAAAGGAAAGAATAGTTGGTATTTGACTGTTGAAAGATTATATCTGACTATATAACAGGCACTGTTCTAGACCCTGGGGATAAAACAGAGAACAACATTGACAAAGTGTCCTGCCCTGGTAGAACTCAGTCTAATAGAGGGCAAAGATGTCATGGATTCTGCGGTGATGATCTTAGATCCACTATTCAGGGCCTACTCATCCAAGTCCCAGCTGCACAGAATTCTGACTGTTACTGCCCTCTAGCTGTGGCCCTCCCTGTGCATTGCCCTCACCCACAGCTAAGACCTCTCCCAGGGGAAGGCCTATAGTCTAATACTGGCTGATAAAAAAGATATAAGGATCCAGTCCTTCCTTGTCCCTCAATTTGGAATGATGCCAAAGCTACAGAACCCCCATAGGATCATCTGAAGCCTCTGCTGCAACCACACAGGGGTCAGTTGCTCTCTTTGCCTAGTCCTGCCTTCCTAGCCTCTTTACACATTTATCTCTCACTCACCAACAAACAATCTAATCACCAATAAACAATCTGTATGCAACCCTTACTTTAAACTCTATTTCCAAGGAAGCTAGTTGAGGATAGTCAGTGTGAGGTGTGGTCTCAGGTAGCCGAATTGACAATCAAATTTGGGAAATGGATCACTTGCCAGAGATCCTTTGCTAGTGGTAGATGGAATATGGCTAGGCCCTAGCAAGCTATAATGGTGTGCTTTTTCAAACTATTACTAGTGGTGATCTGGCATGAGGCACAGATGAAAGAGGGCAAACTAGCTAATAAAATACCTCTGCCCTTGAGAAGTATAAGCAAACTGCTCGCTGTAAGGGCAATGGCTCTAGGTGGCTATTGCTGAGGACCATTGAGTCAGTGCAGAGCAATAATGACAGGCTCAGGGTGATTAGTTATCAATTCAGAATTGAAAGCCACAGTGCCTTCCTGGTTGCATTTAAAGTTCCTAACTTCCTGAAGCTGAAGGTCAAGCAGCGCTGAAGTTTGGGTGCTGGGCTTGAAATTCAGCAGAGTTTCAGTGAAGGAAAGTTCTCAGCTCTGAAAGGTCTCTCACGCCCATTTAGAACCTGTTATGGAAAGAGTAGGACATTAACATTTGGAGTGGGGATGGCTATGAGAATGCTGTGGGGAATCTTGAATGGCCAGAATTCACTGAGCCCACTCACCCTTGTTGGAAGATAGTGGCCCCTTCTTGTCTGAAGATGGTGCAAAGACGTTAGTGTAGGCAAGGTGACTTGCAAAATAATTCTTCTCCCCCTCAGGATTTACCCTTTGCTGACAAAAAAATTAGGGCCAAATCTTGGCACAAATATGATATACCTGCTAAGGCATAAAAAAAGCTGCAAGAATCTCCTAATAACATTTGCAAATATGTTGTCCCATGCAGTGGGCCTTCTTGTTGTTTTGTTGATGGTTTCCTTTGCTGTGCAAAAACTTTTTATTTTTATGTAGTACCATTTGTTTATTTTCTCTTTAGTTTCCATTGCCCTAGGAGCAGTATCAGTGAAGAAATTGCTTCAGCATATATCTGAGATTTTGCTGCCTGTGGATTCCTTTTTATGGTTTCCTGTCTTATTTGTTTTTAAGTCCATTATCCATTTTGAGTTTATTTTTGTGTACGGTGTAAGTTGGTGATCTAGTTTCATTTTTTTGCATGTATCCATCCAGTTTTCCCAGCACCATTTATTGAAGAGACTGTCTTGACTCCATTGTATGTTCTTGCCTCCTTTGTCCAATATTAATTGAGCATAGTGGTTTGGGTCAATTTCTGAGTTCTCTATTCTATTCCATTGGTCTATATGTCTGTTCTTGTGCCAGTACCAGGCAGTTTTGAGAACAGTGGCTTTGTAATACAGCTTGATTTCTGGTATTGAGATCCCACCTACTTTGTTCTTCTTTCTCAGGATTGTTGCAGCTTTTTGGGGTCTTTTTTTATTCCAGATGAATTTTGAGAAAGTTTCATCTAGGTCTATGAAATATGCCATTGGTATTTTAATGGAGAGTGCATTGAATCTATAGATTACTTTGTATAGTATGGACATCTTGATGATGTTGATTCTACCAATCCAGGAACACAGTATGTTCTTCCATCTGTTTATGTCTTCCTCTGTCTCTTTTTTCAGATTCCTGTAGTTTTCCATGTATAGGTCTTTTACCTCCTTAGTTACGTTTATTCCTAGGTATCTTAATTTTTTTTGTGTGATGGTAAATGTTATCACTGATAAGGGTTCAATCTCCAACATTTACAGGGAACTCATACAACTTAACAAAAGGAAGATAAACAGCCCAATCAAAAAATGGGCAGCGGACCTAAATAGATACTTTTCAAAGAAGACAGAAGGAAGGCCAAGAGACATATAAAAACATGTTCAAAATCACTAATCATCCAAGATATGCAAATCAAAATGATAATGTGGTACCATCTCACATGTCTCACAATGGCTATCATCAACACATCAACAAACAACAAGTGCTGATGAGGATGTGGAGAAAAAGGAACCCTCGTGCACTGCTGGTGGGAATGCAGACTGGTGCAGCCACTATGGAGAACAGTATGGAGTTTCCTCAAAAAACTAAAAATGGAACTTTCATTTGACCCAGTGATCCCACTTCTAGGATTATATCCCAAGAAGCTAGAAACACCAATCAGAAAGGACATATGCATCCCTATGTTCATAGCAGCACAATTTACCATAGCTAAGATTTGGAAACAGCCTAAGTGACCAACAGTAGATGAGTGGATTAGAAAACTGGGGTACATCTACACAATGGAATACTATGCTGCTGTGAAAAAGAAGGAATTCTTACCATTTGCAACTGCATGGATGGAACTGGAGAGCATTATGCTAAGTGAAATATGCCAGTCAGAGAAAGATAAATATCACATGATCTCACTCATTTATAGAATATAATGAGCATCATAAACTGATAAACAAAAACAGATCCAGAGACAGAGAAGCATTGATCAGACCAACAAACTTCAGAGGAAAGATAAGGGAGGGTGGGTGTAAGAGGGAGAGAACAACCAAAGTACTTATATGCAAGCATATAGGCCTCACCAATTGACACAGACAACATGGGGGTGAGGGCATGAGTGGGAGGGAATGGGGGTAATGTGGGGATAAGGACACATATGTCATAACTTAAACAATAAAGAAATTAAAAATAAAATAAAAATAAATGCTTAAGAAAAAAAAAGACAGAATCTCCTAATATATACTGCCAAGACCTAGAATAATCTACTTAGAACAAAGATGACACTAAGGATGGCAGATACTATCCATGACCTGAACCCTGATGTGGTGGATATTGTCCATGACCTGGACCCTGAGGGTAGTAGATACTGTATATGACCTGGACATTGAGGTTGGTGGATACTGTCCATGACCTGGACCCTGAGGATGATGGATACTGTATATGACCTGGACTCTGAGGATGGTGGATACTGTATATGACCTAGACCCTGAGGGTGGCGGATAATGTCCATGACCTGGATGCTGACAATACTGGGCCAAGATGAGAACTGCATAAAGGAGAGTTTATCTGATAAGTGTACTCTCTTTTTTGGGGGGTGGGGATGCTTTCGGTAATGACACTGAATTTTATAACTTGGCAAAGAAAGTGCACATGTGGTGCAAAGATGACATTTAGAAGCTTATGAAAAGTTACAGTTGCTGTTGTGGCAATTCATGGAAGAAGAGATCCAAAGACAGAGAAATGGACATGCCTAAGATCGAGAAGCCTAACAGGTACCTATATTTTTTAGAAGGCTCTAAAGGACACTCCATATACCAAAACATGTGGGAATATGCTGGTGGGCAGAGCACCAGCATCAGTGACAAGTTCACTGGGTTGTTTGTAAGACCACCTTATCATAGGGTTATTGATGGAATTTTAGTGTCCAATTTTTTCTCACGTTTCTTCCAAAAAGTGTGGCTTTTATTGTGAGCTAATAAGAAGAGACCAGAGACAGAGGGAAAGAGAGAGAGAACTGGGCATCTACTCTAATAAAAGATTAATATGCAAATTAACCATCACTCTGAGACACCTAAGTCATGCCCACCAGCCAAGCCACACCCCCAGCCAATCAGAGTTACTGTATGCAAATTAACCCAGCCACGGAGTTAGAGCAAACAGGAGGCTTCCATTGCAACTGCCTGCCTAGGCTGGCTGGGCCTCTGCTCACAGTAACAATGTTTCAATTATAGAAGCCAGGGAGCTGAAGCAAACAGGAGGTTTCATTGCCTGCCTAGGCCTCTGCTTAAGGTAACAAAGTTTCAATTATAGAAGATAAATAAACCCCAGAAACCTGATTCCAACCAGCCTCATTGGACCTTGGGTCAATGGGAGCTGTGGGCAGCCTGAAAACAGCCCTCAGACCCTCACCCAGGCTGGCCAGGCATCCCAGTAGGAACCTGAACCCTGAAGGGACTGTGGGTAGCCTGAAAACGGCCCTCAGCCCCTCATCCAGGCTGCCCAGGCACCCCAGTAGGGACCTGAACCCTGAAGAGACTGTGAGAAGCCTGAAAACGGCCCTCAGCCCCTCACCCAGGCTGGCCACACCCCCATCAGGTGAGGGTTCCCACTGTGGGGGTTTGACCAGCCTGCAAACAGCCATCAGCTCCTCACCCAGGCTGGCCAGGCATGCCAGCTGGTGGACATCCCCCGTGGGGTCCCAGACTGTGAGAGGGCACAGGCTGGGCTGAGGGACCCCCCCAAGTGCACAAATTTTTTGTGCACCAAGTGCACAAATTTTTTATTATTAGTCTATAATAATAAAAGCATAATATGCTAATTAGACCGGACATCCTTCCAGAGGAAGTCAGGGCTGCAAGGGAAGCCATGGTCCCAGGTGCCAGAGAGAAGCTGGTGCCAGCAGCCGGGGGAAGGAAGGTTTACTCTGGCATGAATTTTGTACATTGGATCTCTAGTAATATATAATGTGGACTTTTACCAGGTGAAGTATAAATGTGATCACAATTCCTTAAACAAGTAGAAGTTTTGCAATGGTTTGAAAAGAGAAAACTGGATGAGAGAATGAGTTACCAAACCTTTCACAGTAAAGCAATAATGAGTTTAATGGGCTCATGTCTTATCAATGTCATAAAAAGAATCCAATCTGCCACATTAAATGAATGGAGTTCATGTTAAATATATTATTTTAAACATTTGTTTAATAGTTAAAATTTTGTACTTAGTTCATCTCAGTATGGTCAAGTAGCATTTTCATTAAAATAATTGATGTTAATATGGAAAGAAAGAGCCTTTACAAGTGGCCCACACTTCCTAAATTTAAAAGGTACTTGGAGTATAACTAGTTATGTGCAAAGAGTGATGAAAAAGTGCTCAGAGACAGGCACCTTCACAGGCGGTAGCTAGAACAATTCTAAAGTGAGGTACAGTGTTTAGAAACTTTCTATTGAATCTATAGAAATGTCTCTGAAATAAAGACTTTTGAATTTCATATAACATCTCAGAGTTTTAATTCAATATACCCATTTATGTTTATGACATTTTTCACCATATCACAAATTTACTTAGCTGTCCTAAATTATAAGCTTGTGTTATCAATGGGTGAGTGTCGCATTTACCAAACATAAGAAACATCTTGGTTCTCCTAGCATCTATACTTTAAAAATAATGTAGTCATATTCCAAATAATGTGCTAGAAAGTAACATAATAGAAGTATTATAATGTTGTTATGGCAACTGGACCATTTCAGTTTAAACACCCATGGATCCATAATTTTAAATCACACCTAAGTAATAAAAAATGTATTGATAAATAATCAATCCTTACTCAGTCATTTCTATTCATTCTTAAGTCCTACTTGTTTCCCTTAATCCTTAATTAATCTGTCACTTATTCATTGTGAATTTTTGAGCATTCAAATCTTCAGTCTGGATGGTATTACAATAAGACTGTGTCCCTTTTCAGCCTGACTTATTTCTTGTCACTGTGCTTTCTCCTATTTAAACCAAGCTCCGATCAAATTAAAATGTTTTTGTTTCTTGAATAGTGCATGACCTCAGTAATCTTAAAAATGCCTCTCAAATTCATACCATCTAGCAGCTTTTTCTCAAAGCTTAGATAGGCTATCAGATTCAGCATATAAAAACACAGTTAAATTTGAATTGCAGATAAACAATGAGGTTGTTTGTTTGTTTGTTTGTTTGTTACAATAAATATAGTCCCTCTAGCAGAGGACATACTTATACTAAAAAATTATTTGTTGTTTTTCTGAAATTCAAATTTTATAGGGTATCTGTATTTTATCTGACTACCTTGCAGTTAGGAAAGCTCTCCAGGCTACAGCTTTTATTTTTCTATAAAGCATACTCTCTCCCTCAGGCAGGACCAAAAAAAAGTAGAGCTATCTGTATAGAAAAGTAAGGCAATGGCCCTTGATTTTGTCCTGAGCCTCTTTTCCAAATTAATTACACAGTCTGCACTGCCATTTTGGTCAGTATTATTTTCTAGATTCCCAATCTCTAAACAGCTCTTATCTTAGATGGATGAGATCTGACTTTTATCTGACATACCCTCTGGTGTAGACATGCATGGAGAATGAGGGACCCATTTAAATTTGGGTTTGTGGGGGTTAGGCCTAGACATGGTCATGAGTGGGACTAGTCAGTATGGCATAATGGGTAGCCAAAGGCCAAGCCCTATATGAAAATGGACCTGCTGATGGTGAGTCAGCAGCATCAGATTTAAGAGAAGAGGGAAATAATAAGGATGGGAGGAAACTGAAGCAATAGACAACATAATCTGCAAAGCGAAGCACCAAGAGAAAGGAGCTTCCATGGGATCTACTCTAATAAAAGAGTAATATGGAAATCAACTGTCTCTCCAGGATGCCTAAGCCATACCCACCAGCCAAGCCACGGCCGCCAGCCAATCAGAGCGGCTGTATACAAATTAACCCAGCCAAGATGGAAGCCAGCAGCCATGGAGCAGATGGCAGCGGGTGCGGTGGTTGCTGCGTGGCCAATGGTGGGTGGGGCGGGGCCGGCGGGGCGGTAGGGCAGGCAGGGCGGGCTTGGCCGGCCTGCAAACTGTCATCAGCCCTCACCCAGGCTGGCCAGGCATGCCAGCAGATGGACATCCTCCGAGGGGTCCCAGACTTCGAGAGGGCACAGGCTGGGCTGAGGGATCCTCCCGAGTGCACAAATTTTTGTGCACTGGGCCCCTAGTCTATACAATAAAAGCCCAGCAACTATTACGGCAGAATGACCAGAACAACCAGTTGCTATGATGTACACTGACCACCAGGGGGCAGGCGCTCAACACAGGAGCTGACCCTGGTGATCAATGTGCTCCCACAGCTGGAGCACTTCTTAGCCAGAAGCCAGGCTCACAGCTGGTGAGCACAGTGGCAGTGGTGGGAGCCTCTCCCACCTCTGTGGCAGCTCTAAAGAGCAGCTAGCCAAGGGGTAAGGAGCAAGCAGGCAGGCAGTTAGGAGCAAGGGTTCCTGAATTGTGAGAGGGTGCAGGCTGGGGGACCTCCTTCCCTCCCGACACACACACGAATTGTATGCATTGGGCCTCCAGCTTATTTGAATAATCCACCTTCCAGTTGTGGATATCCAAAGACAGTGAAGTTCTATTTTCAGCCTTAGGAGTGGCAGATACTCTTCTCTGATGTGGTTCCTTTGTCTCAAAGTCCTACCTCAAAGGAATGAAATGCTAAGACTTACCTTGATTCTTTACTGGTCCCCTACCCAGGTGTACTCCTTTTGCTGACTCTTTCAGTCCTGTCTCCCTGGCCCATGTCCACACATACTTTGTCCTTATGGTTTACTGTAAGAAAAGAGATAGGCCCTGGCTTTGAGCTATGTTAAAGATTACCACCTTATATATACAGAGATCCAACAGCAGACGAGAGGATTGCAAGAATCACGTCAAAGATATGAAATACGAAAAAAAACAAAAAACACCCAGCCAGAAAAACAAAAAGAAAAAAGAATCCAAAAATATGAAGATAGTGTAAGGAGTCTCTGGGACAACTTCAAGCGTACCAACATCAGAATTATAGGGGTGCCAGAAGAAGAGAGAGAGCAAGATATTGAAAACCTATTTGAAGAAATAATGTCAGAAAACTTCTCCTACCTGGTGGAAGAAATGGACTTACAAGTCCAGGAAGCACAGAGAACCTCAAACAAAAGGAATCCAAGGAGGACCACACCAAGACACATCATAATTAAAATGCCAAGGGAAAAAGACAAAGAGAGAATTTTAAAAGCAGTAAGAGAAAAGCAGTCAGTTACCTACAAGGGGGAACCCATACGACTGTCAGCTGATTTCTCAACAGAAACTTTGCAGGCCAGAAGGGAATGGCAAGAAATATTCAAAATGATGAATAGTAAGAACCTACAACCAAGATTACTTTACCCAGCAAAGCTATCATTCAGAATTGAAGGTCAGACAAAGAGCTTCACAGACAAGAAAAAGCTAAAAGAGTTCATCACCACCCAACCAATATTATATGAAATGCTGAAAGGTATCCTTTGAGAAGAGGAATAAGAAGAAAAAGTAAAGATAAAAATTATGAACAACAAATACATATCTATCAACAAGTGAACCTAAAAATCAAGTGAATAAAAAAAATCTGATGAACAGAATAAACTGGTGAACAGAATAGAATCAGGGGCATAGAAAGGGAGTGGACTGACAATTCACAGGGGGAAAGGGGTATTGGGGGTGTGGGAAGAGTCTGGACAAAAATTGTACACCTATGGATGAGGTCAGTGGGGGGGAGATAAGGGCAGAGGGTGGGGTGAGAACTGGGAGGTGGGGAGCTATGGGGGGGATAAAAGAGGAACAACTGTAATAATGTGAACAATAAAGATTTAAAAATAAAAAAATTTTAAAAAAGATCACCACCATCTACTTGGTGACAGCTACCTATGTTCAAATAGCAATAAATAAGAAATCACATCCAGATTCTAACATAATGTGCACCATAACTTTCACCTAATATCCTTGCAGACAAATGTATAAAGCTGTGCAGTCACTCCAACAACAAAGCATCCAAATAAGTCTCTATTCAATCAAACAGAAAAAAAGGTGGGGGGTGGAGTTTTGGTCAAAGTATCGCGTGCTTCTTGCAATGGCTGACTGAGAATAACTAAAAAACTTGGATAAAATATAAAAATCATGGGCTTGAAAGCATTAGGAGACTAGCAAAATATGGGAAATTTCCCAGAGCAAGATGTGGAGAGAAAATGAACTCCAGAGAAGCGCACTAACATTGGAGCTAGTGTTGCCCTGTGGCAGTTGCCATTTTTGGAGAGATTACTGAGAAGCAGAAAAGTGCTTTTGACAGCTCAAATGGGGAGGGAGATAAAAATTGGACTCAAGAACCCACGAAGGATAGGTGACCTGGAAAACACCCCCTATATTGGTTCAGGAAACGAAATAGTTGTATTTGAGGATTAAGGGTAAACTGGAATTAATTAACTAACCTTCAAAAGCCTGCAGCCCTATTATTACCTCCTCTGAGTTACCAGAAAAATCTCTGTTTCAAAAACTAAAATGAGCCTGATTATTTGATAAGTGTGCATCCCTCATAATCTCCAGTCTCTTCTAGACACAGGATAAGACAGCACATTTCCACCCACTTGAGTTTTGGAGAAGCCATGTGACTTGCCTGAGCAATGAAGTATTTAAAACCCAGTATAAAATTCTCTATTATCATTTGCTGGCCTTATAGGTATGGCCAAGAAGGATAAAACAAAGAGGGTGGGGGGAGAAAACATCTCAGAAGGCACAGCCAGGGATGACAAAGAACAGTGGACTGTGGAAGTCTTCCAAGGGAACAGAATTGTCTAAACCCTCAGGATAAAGGGCTGTTGAGATGTATTCTCAGGATGCTCAGTGACTTCTGTAGGTCACGTACTCTTTCTTGTTCAAAATCAAACTGCTTGTTGTAATTATCCTACTCTTGTTTCATCACCATATATTAGTATGGAGCAGAAGATCAAGAGTTGCCACATCTGGACATGATACACCGTAAAAACTACTGCACATCACATGCTAATGAAGAGACAATGATGTCTTACCACAAAATCCTGGATTGTCAGCTCCATGACAGTATTAGAGAGGACTTTGAATTAGTCACTTCTGGGGACAGAGTGGATTCCTTTGACATGCATTAAAGACAATGAGCATAATATTTGGTGACAAGAGAAGCAGTCTGTGGTAGAAATGACTGTCTCTCCTCACCATTTCCAGTTTTCCTCTTCTAGGCCCGTGTGAGGATTGTATTTCCCTGTTCCCTTCTATTAGCCAAGGAAATGTTAATAAAGGTGATATGTTCATTTGCAGTTACAATTAGTTAAAATACAATTCTCCAGTTTTGCCCTTATCTTGGCAATTATAGGAGAAGCCATTAATATGAATATACTGTAAAATTAAAGCTGAAATGCCCAATTGCTAAATCAAACATGTGAGTACTAGTGATATCAGAGAATTAGCTCATCCCTCTTACATGTGAAAACAACTTTTTGTTCAGCCTCAGTTTGAGGCAGTTACCACAGTCTAACAAAGATTATGTGACTAATTATTTAACTTACACTCTAAATTATTTCTCAGTTCCCTTGCAAAGTAATATTTTTTATACTATCTCTTCTTATTGTGGTTATAGATACAAGGTTTGTCCATTGAAGGTTATAGAATTGGAAAAATCCAGATAGAATAAAAGTAAAAATCCAGAGTCCCCACAGTCATCACTGTAAGGATTCTCATTAACATGAGAGGAGACAATGTTTTCAGATGAATAGAAACGCACAGAAGAGAAACTTACCAATGACCAATGAAGCAAGTGTTACTGCTAATTAATGGCCACTGATACAAAATATAACAAAGTGTAATAATTAATCATTTCTTCATAGATTTAGAGTATTATGAAGCTCAAGAACTACCAATAAATCACTTGGGTTATAGTTTAAGTGCTTTTTGAAAAATACTCATGATACATCATAATTTCTATCTCCAAGGGTGCTTTCTACATTAAATAATCCATCATGACAATATATTAAAGTAGAACAAATAGGTGGTGGATTGTCAGGGCCAAATTCACTTGATTTCGAGTCTTCCTAACAGGCAGGAACAGCATTTGGTGCAGATATGGAATTTAGAAGGTGCATTGCACTAGTTGGGCAATTCTAAAGCTTTTCCATTGACTTACTCTGAGAAATGAATCTTTGAGGGTTAGTTTCCCTATTTCTTAGTATAATACCTTTAAGATATATATTCTAAAAATATACATTTTGCTGCTAAACTTATTTTGAAGGGCTTTACTTAACTTGAAGATGCACTGAGTCCATCAGGGATGCTGACTGAGTAACTGTTCTGTATCTAACACTATGCAGTAGGAACATGGGTGGGCGGGGGAGGAGTTGCTATGTGGTGCTGGAAGAATTCTTAAAGAAAGATGACACCTCAGACCACATGTTCTTTCAGCTACATCCTCAGCACAGCTGCTGGTTCCCATCTTTTCTGGAGAAGAATGAGCAGTTGATGCATCCTGGTTTTCTTTCAGCCAGACTGACATCTCATAAGACATGCACAGACTGCGGCACATAGATGTGTATGAATGTGCCACGGGTATTCTTGCAGTTTGCCCTGCTAGACCTTTTGCTTCTGGCCTGTTCTTCATCTCATGCCATCCCCATTTAATCCTAAACTCCCAGCTCCACAGGCTGTGTCTGCTTCCACCTCCAGCAATTTAGACTTGGTTTCTGTAATTGGTCTCACTGGGGTTAGCTTCTCAGTTCTGCCTAAGAGATTTTGGTCGAACTTCTGGTTCTCTCCTTGGCAGATTGCCTCAGATATGTAGCCCACCCTAATCCTAGCCTCACATAACTTGGCTCATACCCTCGCCAACTGACCCTGGGATTCTAATGGAACACTAGGCTACTTTCCTGAGCCATGATCATTGCCCAGTATTCATTTCTCCTTCTGCTCTTCGGTATGCCCCATACAGGTAAACAAAAGCCTCATGTGGCTCAGTAAAATACAATAAAAATAGCGTGCAATGGTTTTAATGGAAAGCTAGTTAGAAAAGTAAAATGTGGAGTCTATTTGGCTATTGAAAACACACTGCTCATAAGCAGCAGTGGGGATGACCGCGTTCCTATTTCATGTTGCACTGCGATTGTTTTATGGGACTTCGGAAGTCTCACTTTTTCCAAACAAAGGAAATCACCAGGCCTCTCTGCGCTTGGTACCAATTGAAATGAGCGCATTCAGTTCCATTCTCACATAAAGAGAAGTGAACCTACTGCTTTTGACAGGGAGCTGGCTCCTTGCTGAGGCCTCAGGAACATGTGATGCAGCCACTTGTTTGAAGAGGCAGCAAATTGGTCAGTAATTATTAACCTGCCTGTTCCTATCAACGTGCTTAGAATAAATGGCAATTATGAAGCATGAACACATTTCTCAGATCTGTTATTAACCATAGGCAATGCCACCAAATGTATAAAAAAATTTTTTTTCAAAAAATCATTTCTCTCTTCTCTTTGCATGAATATGTTATATAGCTTTATGAGCTTTCACCAGATTTCCTATAGATTTCCACCTGTATTGACTTTCACAGCACTTGACCCTTTATATTAATTTAAAAATGAGGGCACAGAGACACAAGGAAGAAGGAGGCCAAGAAGGAGGAGAAACAGTCTGGCCCAGTGTGAGTGATTGTGGCTTTGGCATTGGCGAGATCTAGTTTTGACACCTGGTTTTGATCTGAACATACTGTGTGACTTTGGACACTCACTCAAATTCTCTAAACCACAGTTTTATCAGTAAAATGGGATTTAAAAACCTATATCATGAAATTGTTTCGAAAAAATTGAATAAAAGCGTGTGGTTAGCACATAGTAAACTATAAATAAGTGGTTACTGTTTCTATTGAACTTTGTTTTATTAGGTTTGCTTAGAGCCAGTTTGAGAAATGTCAGTCAGTAGACCTGAGCACTGAAGTGGAAAGAGGATCCTTCCACCAATCAGGGAGGTGAGCCATTAGGTCTGGGTTTCCGGGCTATCATTTGGGAATGGAGGCTGGATGGATTGTGAAGGTTAGATACAACGATGCGTCCTGAGAAAAATCTCTGAAAAAAAGTTTTGTGGCTGTCCATGGAGCCAAAGATACTTCTCTGGATAAGAATGGCTCTTTTTGCCATTGACTCAAAATCATCTAGCTCTGTGGGATTTACACAAGGATTTTCTGCTTCCTGCTAAGTGGTTCACATCCACAGATTCATTTCATTTCACTGCAATCTATGAGACATTACCTCTGTCACACAGATGAGGGAGGGGAGGCTGTAGGGATTAAATGTCTTGCTCATGGATTTATAATTTGTAAGTCAGAGGCTAGGAAAAAGAAATCCATGTGGCTTGACCCTCAAGTTCTCACCATTCTACCATGTTCCCTCCAGGACCTCACCGCCACCACCACCAACAACAAAATATATATCTACTAAAGGCCCAGTGCACAAAATTTGTGCACTTGGGGGGAGGGGGCATTTCTCTGCTTGGCCTGTGCGCTCTTGCAGTCCAGCAGCCCTCGGAGGATGTCTGACTGACAGCTTAGGCCTGATTCCCATGGGAAGTGTTCCTGAGCCAGCACTTGGACATCCTTAGCGCTGCTGTGGAGGCAGGAGAGACTCTCACCACTGCTGCTGCATTCACCAGCTTTGAGCCCAGCCAGGAGGCAGCTCCTGCACTAAGCATCTGCCCCCTGTTGGTCAGTGTGCATCATAGTGACTCATCATTCCACAGTTCAGTCTATTTGCATATTAGCCTTTTATTATATAGGATATTCTGATTAGAAAAAAAGTAAGATATTAAAAAATAAATGTGTTTTTTCAGGAAATGTCAGGCATAATATCAAATATTATGTCATACAATTTGTTCAGAATGGGTTGAGAAAGAGGAAAAGGAAATGGGAAATTAACTCATAAACTGAGTAAACAAGAAACTGTGGGTCTAAGCATTCAGACATTTTTATTAACTGTATCTGTTGTCATCTTAGAATGATAAAGAGGGTCACTAATGCATTTCCTAGCAAAATGTTTCTAACTGCAATGGAGTTGTTTTTTAAATATTTCCCCATCACACAATTTCTAATAACATCATTTGTCATGTAATTATGAACTATGTGAACTATTCATAACATGTATTCATATTTTCTCCCATAGAACGAGTTCAAGGATTTAGATTCTCACTGGGATGGGGTGGGAGTAAGAAGCATGAGAAATAGATTATGCAGGTTTCTATGTCTCTCTATGAAAGTACTTTGACCTCTGCAGAAAGAAATATAATTACTCACTTCAGAAGTATTTATTGAGCAGCTACTATTTTCAAGCCAATTTATTACATGCTTAATAGAAAGAATAAAAAAAGGGAGAAGAGAGGTTCCTGGCCTTTAGTTTATGTATAATTTTGTTCAAATTCTAATAAATGGAAATTATCTGACTCTTAAAGCCATGGAGGAAACATTTTGCTTTTCCATTCACCTGTGATCCTGATCCTCTGCTCAGTCTGTTCTTCCTCTACTAAGCCTAACAATACTCTTCCACAGAAAAGGTGACATAATGTCTCTATAGGACAGTACAGAACTTCTAGACAACCTCCTGTTGTTTGGACATGCAAACAGAGGCCAAATTTTCAGAAAACACTCATGACTTCTGTAACAATTTCATCCAATAGTTTGCATTTACTGTTTACCAGCTAGTTCTCTAGGAAATTTCACATCCATTATCATATTTACTTTTATAATGGCTCAGTGTTAATATAGTTATATCCATTTTACAAATGAGGAAATGAATAATAGAAACATGAAATAAAGTGCCCAAGGTCATGCTACCAGTTCATGGCAAAAAGAGTGGACAGCCTGTATTAAAGTAGAACTAAAGCAAAATTCTTGAAACTATGGAAATGAAAAAAATTAAATAAAATTTAGATTAAATAGCTTACTAGATACAACAGAAAGGATTAGTGAATTGAAAGATAAATTTGTAGAAATAATTTTAAATGTAGCACAGAATGATAAAAAGACAGAAAACATTAAAGAGAAGTTAATCGACAAGGAGAATAGAAAGAGAAGTTTCAACACACACATATTTGACATTCTAGAAGAAGTCATAGAGAACTAGGGGGACAAGCAATGTCCACAAACATAAAATGCTTGATATTGGAAGATGGGAGCACTCATCAAGTTCCAAACATCATTTTTAAAAATATGAAATCCATATTTAGATTCACCGTAGTGAAACTGTAAAACCAGCGGAGAATGATATGGAGAATGACGTTAGAATGACATGGATGCTGGCATTAGAAGAGTCTGACATAGCAGGAAAAAATTAATTTGTCTATTCACGGTATTGCAGATGAAATTGTCTCCTCCTTAAGAAAATGCTCTTTGAAAGCATGCTTAATTGGAGTCTTGAGAATGCAATGATCTTAGAATATAACATTTTGGTCTCCATCCCTATATATTCACCACCATTTCCCATTTTGCATGTTATGGTGCTAATAGAAGGGGGTGCCTTGGGGCTGCCTTGGATTACCTGATGCAGATATGAATGACAGGGGAGCTAAAGAAGGTCACCAGTGTGGCTTTCTGACCTTTTACTGGAAGGCTGTCTCCATGTTATACAGAAATTAATGTATAAACATCTTAAACTGTAACTCTGAGACGAGCAGTTGAAACAGAGGAGGTCTATCTTTGTGCTCACATTCTTACATTTCATGACACATTTTGTATATGTCCATCGTTTTACAATTGTATCGACCTTCTAATATACAAAGTGCCATCAGTGAGAAGCTGAATATTATATCTGATGAAACTCCTGCAGGTCTCCACTTTTCAGTAGATGCAAAACAGGAGATAGTTCCTCCTGCTATCTATTCCGTTATTATTTTATTCTTATTAGACCTTTATCAAAGCAGTGTTAATATTCTCTCAGGGGGAGTACTCTGGCATTTTAAAACACTACTGCTTTTTACTTACTGGTGTGTAGTAACGATTCTTTTAATTACAAGATTTTTCTGCAGTACAGGTAATTATAAACAGCTCAGCAATTTTGCCAACTTTTTCTAAATTCTATGAACATTTGCAACTCGATTATCTCAGAGGTAAATGGATGAAGCTGAGGGAAAGTCAGGCGGCTTCTAGAAATTTCTATAATCCATTGTCTACCACAGATGCAGAAGTTGCCCTTTGTTACCTCAACATTCTCACTTGTCAGAGTACAATGTTTCTCTGTACTTGCAACTTTAAGATGCATCCACTCATTCCGAAGGCCAGCAATCCTGAGTTTGCACACCAAGTAAGGAATCCTGGTCTTATTCACACAAAGATTGCTCTAGGAGAGTGCTGTTACATGTGATGTACACACAACCAACGTGGTACTCAAAATGATGCTTGAAGTACACACAGGAAATCTTAGGATTTTCTTTAACTTTATCTCTAAGGCAGTATATAGTGCATTTAATATTAGTGGCTAGGGCCCTGCTCTAAGTGCAGAGGACAGTGTGGAAAGTAAGTGTCAACCAGTGAGGATAGTCTTGGACCTCTCCTGTGTGCCAGGTGAGTGCTCAGACAGGTGCTGTTACAGGGCACATCTAGTTGGAACGAAACTAACCCTCACAAGAGATGAGTGCTTTTAAAAATCCTTGCAGCCCTAACCAGCTTGACTCAGTGGACAGAGCGTTGGCCCACTGACTGAAGGGTCCTGGGTTTGATTCCAGTCAAGGGCACATAGCTCCGCTGCAAGCTCAATCTCTGGCCCTATTAGGGCGTGTGTGGGAGGCAACCAATCTATGTGTCTTTCTCACATCGATGTTTCTCTCTCTCTCCCTCTCCTTTCCACTCCCGCTGAAAAAGCAATGGATTCTTCTTTTTCAAGGCCTGGGGTGGGGGGTAGTGGAGGGCCATAAGGGGTCAGTGGGGGAAAAAGGAGGACATATGTAATACATTAAACAATAAAGATTTTTTTAAATAAAGTTAATTTTTTAAGTTAAAAAAAAAAACAATGGAAAAATATCCTCTGGTGGGGATTAACCAAATAAATAAGTAAGTAAGTAAATAAATAAATAAATAAATACAAATTCTTGCAAAGAAACAGATGATTGAAGAAAATCTTAATATCCCAAACTTCCCTGACATGAAATACATCTCTACAATTTTTAGCAATATTTAAAATTATATAACACATAATCCAGTAATTTATAAATATCCACTAGCCATAATGATAAATTTAAATACATCTTTTGAGAGTTTCTTCCCTATGATCAAGGCACAAAAATCTTTATACCTTTGAAGAATGTCCCTCTGCTGTCACAAAATATGACCAAACAATGTAAATACATTAATGTGAGGATAAATCAACATTCATCCAAATGCTGTTTGAAGATACAGAGAAACACAGTTCAAGATGGAAAGAAACAGATACTAGAGCCAGTTAAGCAGGTGAACAGTTTGTTATACAGTTGAGTCAAACCAGTGATGTTTCTACTACACTCAGTTCATGGTATTTGCTAGATTGTCTTTCACTGACAAAATACACATAAAACTACAGCTTGTGGGCTATTAAAGGACAGATGTACTGCTGAAAATACTTTCTCAATAGTAACTGACTTATTTTATATCACCATAATTTTTGGGGGAGAAATACCGTATACATTAACTCCTGACATAGTATCCACTTTGGGATTCTAACAAGAATTCTGGGGGGAAGGTCACAGAAATAGGCAGCATCAACAAATCAATCACTGCATCATTCTTGGCAGGCCACGGCAACAGCAAAATGAAGCCGAAATACACAAGATGCTACAGTCTCATCCAGCAGGTGAAGAGGTTTTTCCGTGAGACTTTAAATAAAACTGTGCCTTTACAATAGATGTAACGGAATGTGGAATATAGGGAAATCCTTTGTTCCACAGAGAGCTTTACTTGTCATCTTGTGACAAAGCAAGTAAAAGGGTTGCAGAACTTGAAGACAGCTTACATATTTTTGCCTTTAAAAAAGAGAAAAGTGTTGTTTGCTTCCCTTCTGCTGTTGTAATGCAAATATTTAAAACAAACACGTGTAACATGTCCTTCATAGGTAAGGTGACACTTTTACAATGAATGAAAAAGTAACTATTTTATGAAAGAAAACTGAGCTATGGAGAAAACATTTTCAATAAATATTTGACATTATTTTTCTCATTATTTCTTTGGCTGAAAATAATGACAGATATATAAAAACTTCATCTACGTTCTTTTAAAACATGTTAGCAGAATTTTCCAAATAAAGTCTCGAAAGGTTTTTAAACTTGTTTGTTTAAAATTTTTTTTAATGCAACACCTCTTCTAATTGGCGAGAACAACTGACTTACATCTTGGAGATAGAGATTTACTACATGCATTTTTTTAAAAACAACAAAGTTTTGCAAAAAAAAAAAAATCCAAAACCTACAAACAATTTTAAGTGAAATCGATTTATTTAAATAAGTGCAGCCAGTGTGCATCACAAATAAACTAACATTTATTTCAATTAAAGTTTATTTCAAGACATTTTAAATAAAGTAAACCATATAATCACTTTGTATATCACAATGGGTTAAACTATGATTTTTTTTTAAGAGTGAAAGATATGCCTTTAAACATTGCCTTCAAAATAGCGCTTTAGCATCATTAATAAAATATGTTATTTTTAAATTAGTGTTTTTCTACATTTATGTTTGAAATGCATTTTGATTCTTATAATGCATGAACTAGTACTTATAGGAAATATATAAATATACAGATATGGTGGGTAAAGGCTTATATATCTTTACTGACGAAGGACTGAAATCCGAAAGGACCGACTATGACTTCGCACTCTGGCTCCCACTAGAGGCCTCTGCCTCATGCTTCTCTGGAGATGTTCATGCTCTCAACCAGCAGGTGTCAATATCTGGAAGCATGGCTGCATTTATCCTGCAGGCAGCAAGGAAACCTTAACCTCACACAACAGGAAAACTCTTCCACTGGTTTAAGAAATGACAACGACAGGCATTTCAGAAACAGAGTAGGGCCTATGTTCATTGGGCAAAGATGGCAACCTGGCCGTGCATTTTTGCGTTCATATTTATTAAATGGTTGTTAAAAATACAAGTCTGACTGCACAGCAGGCGATGTTGAGAAAAAAGGGGCACGAAAGCACCTGATTCCTGAGGTGGGCCTGGGCGGGTGGAATGAGCGGTGCTGTGGAGCCAGGAACACCTTGTCTCCAGTCTCAGTAGTGACCTGATAGTCAGCGCATCAGGCAACCAATCTGTAACATATACATAATTATGCCCAAATCATGGGCTTATTATCAGGACTAAAGAGAATGGCACAAAGAAAAGATCCACCATTCTGAGACCCTTTACACACTGAATTTATGAAACTAAAGGCACCACCAAGATAAGAACTGATTAACAGAATTATTTACCCCCCCTTTTTTTGACCAATAAATACTTCAAAAAGAATGCAAACCAGCATCCAAGTCTCTCTCTCTCTCTCTCTTTCCCTCTCTCTCCTTTTTCCTTCCTCCTTCCCTCCCTCTCTCTCTCTCCTCTCTCTACACACAAATAGCTTTGCTGAGATAAAATTGACATGTAATAAATGACACATATTTAAAGTGTACAAACTGATGACTTTTGAACTATGTATGCACTCATGAAGCCATCATCACAGTAATGTTAATAGAGTATCCATCACCCCGCAAAGTTGCCTCATCTCTGGTAATCCTTCCTTCCTGCCGCTCTCACCCCCTTCCCATCACCAGACAACCACCAATTTGCTTCCTGTCCCTATACATTATTTTTTCAGAATTTTATGTAAATGATACTCGTGGACTTATTTTACTCAGAGTAATTGTCTTGAGACTCGTGCATGCTGCTGTTCACTCCTTGTCATTGCTGAAGGGCATTCCATTGTACGGGTGCAACACCATTTGCTTGTCCGTTCACCCGCTGGTGTTCATTTGGATTGTTTCCAGATTTGGAAACAAGCTGTTATGAACAATTTTATTCAAGTCTTAGTGTGGATATGTGCTTTCGTATTGCTTGAAATAAAATGAATCGAAATGCAATGACTGGGTCATATGGCAATAGTATGTTTATCTTTTTGAAGTGGTTGTAGCATTTTATGCTTCCCTCAGCAATGTATGAAACTTCCAGTTGCTCCATCTCCAACAGTTGATATATTCAGATTTTAAATTTAGACATTTGTAGATTTTTAATTTTAAACATTGTCACTTTCATTAGTTTGCATTTCTCTGCTGACTACTGATATTGAACATCTTTTTAAAAAATATATATTTTATTGGGTTTTTTTTACAGATAGGAAGGGAGAGGGATAGAGAGTTAGAAACATTGATGAGAGAGAAACATCAATCAGCTGCCTCCTGCACACCCCACACTGGTACATGTCCTTGACCAGAATCAAACCTGGGACCCTTCAGTCCGCAGGCCGACGCCCTATCCACTGAGCCAAACCCGTCAGGGCTTGAACATCTTTTCATGTTGTTGTTTTTTTTTGCTATCCATAAATCTTCTTGGCTGAAGTATGTATTGAAATCATCTATTAGTTTTTATGGGTTGTTTGATTTTTATTGCAAGCTTTAAGTGTTCTTAATATAGTTTGAATTCAAAATCTTTATCACGTGTGATTTACAAAACTTTTCTTGAAATCTGATTTTTTTCACTCTCTTAACAGTGTCTTTCAAAGAGTAACAATTCTTAATTTTGATGAAGTCTGATTTATTTTTATTTTTAAAAAATAATAATTTGGGTAGTGTATCCAAGAAATCTGTACCATTTCCAAGCTTTCAAAGATTTTCCTCCTATGTTTTTCATTACATATTTTTTGTTTTAGCATTTATGATTATTTTGAGCTAATCTAAACTAATAAAAGCGAAATATTAAAATTGACCATTTCTTCGGGGCGCCAACAGCCAATCAGAACAATGGTATGCAAATTAGCCCAGCCAAGATGGCGGAGGCTGGGGTGGCAACGGAGCGATCGCACTGGGGCACGCCAGGGCGGAGGCCTGACTTCCGCCCTGGCGGGCTCCAACAGACATTTCCGGGCAGTGGCGGGCGGCTGTAGGGCTGGGTGGCCGTCCAGGCCTCCCGGCCCTGCAGCCGGGGTGGCAAAGGAGCGATCACGCTGGGCTGCTCCGGCAGTCGGTTCCGGGCAGTGGCAGGTGGCTGTAGGGCCGGGGGGTGGCCCAGGCCCCCGGTTCTGTGGCCATGGCTGGCAATAGAGAGATGGGGCTGGAAATAGAGAGATCGTGCCAGTGGTTGGTTCTGGGCGGCGTGGGAGCCTGCCTCGCCCTGAGGCTGGGGCTGGCAATAGAGCAATGGTGCCTGCAGTGGTTCCAGAAGGCAGTGAGCAGCCGTAAGGCCAGAATTGGCAGCCAGGCCTGGCCCTGTGAGGCCTGGGAATAGAGCAATTGGGCCCACACAACCTCAGAGGCTCAGTGGTGGGGGCTTGAATGGAGTACACCCTCAGGGTCATACCCGAGCATCCTCCGCCCCTGCCAGAGTGTCTGCCACAGGTCCAGCCACCTGGCTCCACCCTGGAGGCCTCCGTGGGGCGTGTGCGAGTGTGTGCCTGGCTCCACTCCCGGTGTGTGTCCGCTCAGCTGCAAGGCCCCCCCAAGGGACCATGCACCACCGTCCACATCCTGGCCTGCCACCCAGCTCTGCACCAGGTGTTTCCCCTCAGTAGTGGAGGCCCACCAGGTATGTGCAATGGTAGGCCATCCAGCTGGAAACATCCACGCCTGCACTCTCCAGCCATCCCACCCTCCAGTGCACGAACCCTGAGGGGCCTGTGGCCAGCCTGAAAACAGCCCTCAGCCCCTCACCCAGGCTGGCCATGCATGCCAGCACGTGGACATCCCCCCCCAGGGGTCCCAGACTGTGAGAGGGCACAGGCCAGGATGAAGGACCCCTTCTTCCCCTCGCCGAGTGCACAATTTTTGTGCACCGGGCCCCTAGTATTTATATATTATGTGGGGTATGAATTTAAGGACTATTATTGTTGTTGTTGTTTTGACATATAAATATCCAGTTTATCCAGCCTAATTTTTAAAAAAATACTAACATTCCCTATGCAAATGCCTTTATACCTTTGTTGAAATCAATTAATTAAATACGACCTGGGGGAGGGGGGGAGGAAGGTTGTTATCGATGGCCCCAGGACAGATCATCAACACCTGGGGGCCTTCCTGTGAGCCCACAAAAAGGGGCAGAAACATACCTGCAAGACAAAGACCCCAGAAGCTTACAAAAAGCGAAGCCTCTGCATGTTATTTCACTCTGATTTGGAAATTTTTCCCGGAGTCCACTAGTGTTAATAAACAGGGTCCCTTCCTGTTTCTAGGAAGCTTGGTATTTCTTTGCTCTTCTGTAACACCTTCTGTTACTAATTTGGATTTTGAATTTTAGAAACTGCTTTTACTGCATCTATTAAGAAAATTGTGTTTGTGTGTGTTTGTGTCTGTCTGCATGCCTGTTAGTATGGTAGATCACATTGATATTTCAGTTATTAAACTAACCTTGCATTTCTGAGATTAATCTTGCCTGACGTATTATCCTTTTTACATATTGCTGAATTTTATTTGCTAATACTTTGTTAAGAATTCTTGCATTTATGAAATATATTATTTTCCTAATTTTACACAATACATTTTTCTAGTTTTGATATCAAGATAATTCTATCTCCATAGAATGAGGTACAATATTATTTCCTCTTCAATTTTTAGAAAATTTTATATAATTGGTATTTTTTTTTCCTAAAATGTTTAGTAGAATTCATCATTGAAGACATCTTGATCTGAAATATTCTTTATGTAAAGGTTATGACTTAAAATTATTCAATGGACACAGGGATATTTGCATTACATAATAGTATTTATTTTTTAAAAAGCTTAATCTTTCATGTCTCTCAAGGAATCTTTCCATTTTATTTAGGATGTGTACTATCTAATCTAATAAAAGAGAAACATGCAAATTGATGTCACTCCGCTACACCTAAGCCACACCCACCAGCCAATCAGAGTGACTATATGCAAATTAACCCAGCCAAGATGGTGGCAGGCAGCTACAAAGCTTGAGCAAGCGGGATGCTCGGTTGCCCTGGGAGATGGAGGAAGCCAAGCTTCCCGCCTGCCTAGGCCAGCTGTGGCCTCTGCTCAAGACAACAAAGTTTCAATTTTAGAAGATAAATAAACCCCCAGATACCTGCTTCCAGCCAGCCTCGCTGGGAGCTTGGGACGCTGGGGGCCTTGGCCAGCCTGCAAACAGCCATCAGCCCTTCACCCAGGCTGGCCAGGCACCCCAGCAGGACCCTCCTCCCTGAATGGGGTGTGGCCAGCCTGAAAATGGCCCTCAGCCTCTCACCCAGGCTGGTCATGAACCACAGCTGGACCCCCACCCTGATCTGGGACACACTTCAGGGCAAACCAGCCAGCCCCCACCCATGCACTAGGCCTCTATCCTATATAATAAAAGGATAATATGCAAATTGACCCTAACAGCAGAACCACTGGGAATGACTGGTCACTATGACACACACTGACCACCAGGGGGCAGATGCTCAAGGCAGGAACTGCCCTCTGGTGGTCAGTGCACTCCCATAGGAAGAGCTCTGCTCAGCCATAAGCCAGGCTGTCAGCTGCCAGCACAGCGGTGGTGGTGGGAGACTCTCCCACCTCCTCAGCAGAGCTAAGGATGTCCGACTGCAGCTTAGACCTGCTCCCTGCTGGCAAGTGGACATCCCCCGAGGGCTCCTGGGCTGCCAGGGGGATGTCTGACTGACAGCTTAGGCCCAATCCTCCAGGGAGCAGGCCTGAGCCAGCAGGTGGACATTCCCCAAGAGGTCCTAGATTGCTAGAGGGCACAGACCAGGTTTGGCTGAGGGACCCCCCCGAGTGCACAAATTTTTGTGCACTGGGCCTCTAGTATTTACATAAAGGCATTTGAAGCTTTGTTATGCACCAAATATCTATAAAACCTTCATAATATCATCTCTCACATTCATTATATTGGTCACATGTGTTTTGGGGGGGGGGGAGTTTGTCTTATTAGTCTTGATAGAAGTTTATCAATTTTATGAATTTTCTCAGAGCCAAATTTTGGTTTCGTTGATTGTCTCTGTTGTCTTTCTGTTTTCTATTTCATTGCTTTCTATTCTCACTTTTATTATTTCCTTCTGCTTACTTTGGATTATCTTTGTTCTTCTTTTTTCCTATTTTCTTATGATGGCAACTAAGGTTACTTATTTGGGAGCTTTTTGCTTTTTAATCTATAATTTCCCATTAAATAATGCTGCACTATAAATATATCAATATGTTCTGTTTTACTTTCATTCCATTCAAAGTGTTTCAGTCTCTATTTTGATTTTTCTTTCACCCAAGTTGTTTAGAATTGTTCATTTAGTTAACAGATATTTAGGGTTTTTAGATGTCTTCCTATTACTATTTTCATAATAATCACATTGTGATCAAAGAAGAGACTTTAAATAACTTGATTCTTTTAACTTTATTGAGATGTTTATGGCCCAAATATAATCTATCTTGATAAAAAATCCTTATACACTTAGAATAAAATGTGTACTTGCCATTTGGAGTGCTCTATAAACATGTTAGTTCAAATAGATTGAAAGTATTGTTCAAGTCACCTATATCCTTACTATCTTTATGTCTACTTATTGTAGAAATTATTGAGAGAGGGATACAGAAATCTTTGGTTATCATTGTGTATATGTCTATTATTTTTATTTGCAATTCTACCAGTTTTGCTTAATGAATTTTAAAACTCTTTTATTACATATATGAACACTGAGGCTTATTAAATCTTCTCGATGAATTGACTCCATATATTTCAGATGATAAGCATTATGAAATGAGTTTATTGCTTGTTATATACTTTTCTTTGAAATCTACTTTGATATTAATGTATGCCTGATACTTGTAAATTCTTTCAGCATTTCTATGTCTACCTTTATGTCTGAGATAAATTGATTCTGGGTACATAGTTCTTTTATTTCATTACTTTAAAGATTTTGTTTCACTGCCTACTGGTTTTAATTATTTCTGATAACAAATATGCTATTGTGCTGGTTTTTCTTCCTCTGTGCATAATTTAATCTAACCCACCATCTACACCACCACCCCTCTAGCTGCTTTTGAGATTTTGAATTTATCATTGATTTGCAGTAATTTGATTATGATATGTCTTGGTGACTTCTTTTAAAATATATATTTTTATGGATTTCAGAGAAGAAGGGAAAGAAATCATCATTGATTGGCTGTCTCTTGCACACTCTCTACCAGGAATTAAGCCCACAACCTGGGCATGTGCCCTGACAGGGGATTGAACCATGATCATCTAGTTCATAGGTTGACACTCAACCCCTGGCCCACACCAGCCAGGCATGCCTTGGTGATTTTTATCCATATTTCTTGTCTTGATATTTTGGGATGGTTTTATGAGGTTTTATTTTTATAACTTCATGTACCTGGGACTTAGAGTTTTTATGAAATATGTAAGTTTTCAGCATTGTTTTCTCAAATACATTTCCAGCTTTCCATGGCTGGTAATTCCAATTACATGTATATTATTCTATTTGAAATTGTTCGTCTTACTTTCTTAGTGCTTTATTTTTAATGGTTTCTATTTCTTCAAGTTCACTAATCTTTTCCTGAGTAAGACCTAATTTCCATTAATACCATCAGGGTACAGTCAATCCTCACATTTGTGGATTCTATATTGGCAAATTCACTTACTCACTAAAATTTATTTGAAACCTCAAAATCAATGCTCGCTGCTCTTTCATGGTCACTCTTGGGCATGAGCACAACAGCAGAAAAATTTTAGTTTCCTAACACATACATCTCACAGCTGAGATTGAATGAGGCAACACTCTGCCTTCTTGTTTCAGCTCTCGTACTGTAAGCAAGTGTGTTGTTGTTTTATATCTATTTGATGCCAAACTTTTTACATTTTTACACTTTTTTTTTCATTGAATTTGCTGTTCAAATAGCCCCCAAGCATAGTACAAAAGTGCTGTCTAGAGTTCCTAAGCACAAGAAGGTTGTGATGTGCCTTACAGAGAAAACACACTTGTTCTATGAGCTTCATTCAGGCATGAGGTATAGTGCTTTTGGCCTTGAGTTCAATATTAATGAATGAACAGTGTATATTAAACATGGAGTCCTTAAAAATGATTGGATGATGAGAATTGTATAGCCAGAGGCTCACAAGAACCAAATCCCTTGTTTCCCCTAGAAGCAATTGTTCAGTATTCACTAATTCACTGTTCACAGCAACTTTAGAGATTGAGCTACCAAAAATAGAATAATCAACTGTATTTCTCACCTCAGACAGTTTTATCAATCTGAATTTTTCATCTCTAAAGTTTGGGAATTTTTTATATATTTTATTCCTTTATTTAAAATGTTCGATTTTCCTCCCAATTTCTTGAACACATGTAATATAGTTATAATAAAATTTTTAATATTTTTTCAACTAATTGTATCATCTGGGTAGGTTATTATTAATTTTTCTCCTCATTATGGGTTGTAATGCTTCTTTGCATGTCTGGAAATTTTTTTATTAGATATAAGACATTGTGATTTTTACCTTTCTGGATTGTCAATATATTTGTATTATCATAGCTCTCTTTGAGCTTTGTTCAGAGATGCAATTAAATTACAAGCATATCAGTCAGTTTGATTCTTCAGAATCTTGCTTTAAAGCTTTGTCTAAGACAACATAAAAAAAGTTAAAAGCAAGACTTGCAAGGATCAAACTATTTCCAAGTAACTTCACTGCATCCCAGAACAAAATTCAAGAGTATTTATGAGATATTGTAAATTTTATGAAATTTTAGTTAATTTTATTCCACTACTAAAACAAATCTCCAGATCTCCAGGGTGATCTTGCTGGAGCTCTCTTTTGCCCCCAGGGCATTTTTATCTGCATATTCTAGCTATTTGGGGGACCCCTGGTTTCCAGCTCTTCTATCTCTTCAAGTTAGGGAGACGGATGGCTCTGCCTGTGGTTTCTTTACCTCACCCGCCCCCATGCTGTGACCCAGAAACTCGTTTAAATTAGGTGGAGAATTAATAGCGCTCACCCCATTTGTTTCTTGTCACTCAGGAATCATCTTGTTGTTGTTGCTGATGTCCAAAGACTTTAAAACTGTTCTGGAATATATTTTGTTCTGGAGTTTTAGTTGTAGCAGGTGTGAACATAAATCAGGTTCTTGTTATTCCATCTTTGCCATTCTTTCTCTACACATATTTTCAGTTCTGAATAAAATGTAATTTATTCCAGTTTTGTCAGTTAAATGGCCTCAAAGTTTATTCTTCAAGAGAGAAGCAGGTGAAATAGTTATGGGCTTAATTTTTCTGTATTGCAAATTCTAAATGACAATGTACGAGCATAATCTACAGGATAAGCTAAACATTGTAAACGGATGGTAACCCATGCTCTCTATGAGTTTAGAAAAAATCTTTATTCTGCAGGATCACTTTAAAACTTGGATAATTGAAAGTTGAACATTAAACCAGTCCCCGATTTTACAAATAAGAAAATTGAGACTTGTAGAAACCTTCCCCAGGTACCACAGCTGGATATCGGCAGGGCTGGGAATGAATCTTGGTACTAATTTCCAGTGTGACTTTTCACAAATCAAAAAAGGCTCTTTTCATTCTAATTATGCCTGTTTTATATATTAGTGAACTACATGTCCACATCTACCTGAGGAAAATGCCAGGTAAATGTATCAGGGTCTCATTATAAAGCAGATAGAACTAGAATAGCTTAGAGAACGAACAGAGTTTTATTAAAGAGAGTCTAGTAAAGAGAACATTCACAGAGGTGTAGACAAGGTTAAGGAAACTAATAAGATGTGGTGACTCAGTTGTGGGAATTCCATAGCACCCTTAGGGGTATGGGGCTAAAACGAAAGAACAGAGTTCTACAGCAAGAGTGATCACCCGGCAGAAAAGCCCCTCAGTGCATCTGTAGCCTATGTCAGGAGAATTAACACCCGCGATCTTCCCTCAGTGATTCCCGCAGGCCGAGCCCAATATAAAGCAGAGGGCAAAAGGTCCAGAGAAGCCAGCCTTCCGGGGCTCGGAGCCCAGAAGAGAAAAGTCAGACACTGAATCTTGAGGAGAAAAAGTATTACAGCAACTATTTTTTTAAACATTGAGGCCACAGAAATGCCAAGGGCATTGAAAATACCATTCAATCATCTGGGAACCGACAAAACAATTTTGGAAACCATCTGTACTTTGAATGTTTCCAGAAGTCCTTTACCTTCATTGTCCTTTTTACTTTTTATAATACAAAAGAAATGTCTATGTTAATCATTTTTTCATTAAGAAGGCATATTAATGAAGCAAAAGGACAACAGGAGTTAGTACCTATTTGCACTCCCAAGAGACCTAACAGATTTTTCACATTTGCCAGAAAGGATCTTTTAATTTGTTAGTGTCTTTCTTGATGGAATTGAAAATCAATTCTGAGTGTCATGAATGAGCACTCAGAATAACATACCTAAACTTTGTTTCCCAGATCTAAAATGCCACTATCGTATCTACTTGAAATCTGGGGTTGAGGAGATATAATCGGCCAAACAATAGACTAAGCCTGTATAACTGACTTTTGGATCCTGGGGGACTCACATTTCATATCTCATGAGCAAAGTGTTTTGTTCAACCTTTGACTTGGTTTACTCTGATAGACAAGGTGGTAGGGTGGGACCACGTATTTTCTACCTGGTGTCAGGAACACTTAAAACTTGAAATCAATTAAAATACAAAAACAACTTTACATCAATCCTTCATAGTTTCAGATTAGAGAGTAGCACATTCAGTTTTTTCCAAATGAAATTGTTGCAGAAATATCACATAAATACCTCCTGTTGAAGTATGGTAGCAATCATCTGAGGTAGAAACTGTAGTTTAACTTTAACCCTGCTGTTTGGCTTCTGTACTTACATGCTTGCTAAAATAATAGAAAATTTATTATTTTGATTTTCTGAATTATATAAATCATCTCATTTGATTGAATACCCTATTGACTGTAATTTCAATACCCCATTGGTTGTGGTCATACTGGTTTTAGAAGCACATTCTTCTGTACCTGGGAACCAGGACAGCACAATTACCCTAAATTGCCTCAGTGGCCACAGATAATGCGTTCTGATTGACTCAGTGGTCCCAAGACCAGGATAGCACAATTACTCTAAATTGCCTTGATGGCTCTAGAGATAATGTGATTTTGTCAACTCAGTGGTCTGAAGACCCAAAACTATAATTTAACTAATATGCTCAATTCTGCTTTTGTAACTGCTTTGTGCAAACCAGGTTCCTCATTCCAAACCCAAAGATGTAATCGATACCTTTGTGATTTTTGCCTATATAAATCTGGTGTTGAGGCTACCTTATCACTGCGAGATTTGGAAAGCAAAATGCCCCCTCGTAGTCCCAGATTTGCAATAAATGTGACTCCTTAATTCGACTTCTTCAGGCATCCTTGTATGATTCGCAGGTTACATTACAACACTGTGTTAGTTGCTTATTCTTGTAGATGTTTTAAATTATTATATCATGGTGAATTATGCTGGCAATAGAATGGTTCATTTATAAAGTTCATATAAATGATGCATTGAGAAAGGTTTGGGGTGGTTTTTTGTTGTTGTTGTTCTGGTTGATAAAAGTTAATCAAATGCAGAATGGCATAGAGCAATTCAGCATAAATCTTCCACAGAGCATTGCTCCCCCTCCTCCTCTCTCCCAGGTAAGGTGAGCATTTATCTATTTCTAAACTGTCCCAATAAATCTTTGATTAAGAGAACCAGAACAAAGTAGCTGACTAATGACTTGTTTTTCAGAACTCTTTTAGTAAATATATTATAAATGGCATCTCAACTCTTCCATCGCCTGAAGGCCAAGACATTTAAAATGTAAGTGAAACCCACAAATGAGTCAAAGGGGGTAAGGATTTGCCTCAAATGCAGTTTTCTGACACTAGAGAGCCTGCCATAAGCAAATGGAGAGAAACAGTGAATTCAGGTTCTGTAACACTCGCAGACCAGTTCCTTAGATTTCAGTTCCTCTAAGGCCCAGGCTGAAAGTAAGACTCATTAGTGGTAGTGTTTATCAGATTAATGATTAAAAAAGAAAAAAAAAAACTCTATTGCTATTAATTTCAGATACTGTCCAAAGTCTGAGATTAAACACTGATTTCAGAAATTAACTTTCTCTTCCTCTGTTTATAACCCTAAAAAGGAAAATTAAGCTCTCTGAATGCAGGTAGCTTAACTAGATGGGAGTAAATGGCTACTATGTGGGGACAGTAATATCTGCCCTTGCAAACCAGTGTATGTATCAGGCAAGTGAGCTATGGCCATGCTTTTATGTCTAACCATATGCTGCCAAGTTGTCCATGATTTAAAAATTACTCAATGGATATTTTGACATAATTCATGCTCTTTCACCATTGCACTATTTGAATTGAACTATGCCCATGATGTTGAGAGAAAACATATGGCATCTACCTCTTAGCATTCTTTTTAGAATTAAAACCTTGTGTAACCATCACATATTACAATGCTTGACAATCAAGACCTATGTGTTCACTTCTGTTTTCCTCTCCTCCACTATTCAGATGCTGGGTGCTAATATTCCAAATGCTGTTGTAAGTGATACCAGTTATTCAGTGTTCTCTCTATGCTCAGTATGTCTCATCTATTATATTTAAGCCGTACAACAGTCTTTGTTGGACTAGGTACCACTTATTCTACTGGTGTAAATCAAGATTCAGAGTGGATAGGAACCTGAGGTCACACTATCTGTAAGTGACCAATCCAGAAACTGAACCTTGTTTTGTCTGAATTTGAAACTCGTTCTTTCCATTGCCTCTTTCTTGTTAAACTGCTAAAGGTACTAGGTTGTTAAAGTCTCTGATTTTCCATGTAATGAAGTAAGTGCAGCAATTAAAAATTCTCACCTAGAAGACTGGAAGTTACAGAGATACATCAAAAGTCTGTTTTAGATTGTAGTATCCTATTGTAGTACCCCTTCAGACCATGTATTCCGTTAGGCCTAGTGAAATGGAGTATTGTATAATGACAAATCCTAATCTGTGGATTCAAATAAGATAGTCCTGATATGTAACTCTAGAATAGCACAAAAATGTTCTTATCCAGGGCATGGTCCCACTCAACCATTGCAATTTTTTGTTTTTGTTTTTGTTTTAATGTAAAAGAAAAAGTTAGCAAGACAGTAAATTCTCTTAGTACTCATACTTCATTATTTTTAAGCAACCCTTTTGTGCATGTAATTTACTCAATTTAAAAAAAATGGAGTTTGATTTTAAGGACTAATTACAAAGGAAAGGATCTAAAGTGTCATGATAATAAAAAATAAATACCCTTATGTTTGTACTGCATCATTAGACTGCAGAATAAATAAGCAAATAATGTTACTTATCTATTATATTTGTAGTGGTTCTATGTATCTTTGAAAAGCAGGATAACATTTCTTTACTCTTCTCTCTCCCATTGCGTTTAATTAAAATGTGATCTTTTCTAAATTGACTGAGTCACTTGGCTCTGCTGTGTATATTTCAGGCACCACAGGTAAATTCTTTACCAAATTTCCATTTGAGAAGAATTAACCATTTTGCAATCTAATTTCCTTCCAGCAGAATGCCTCTGGTTCTTTGTCAATATTCAGGGAGGGGAAAAAAATGAGATTTCTAAGAGTCTAACTCTCTCCATACAAATGAACTCTCCATTTCATCATCTTGATTACTCTCTCCTCCCCTTCATCCTGCCAGGAGAGTTTGCACATGGACAATTTCTCCACAGAAATTGGGATTGCATACTATCATCCCCCATGAGTCCAGCCTTTGCCACACATGGCTTATGCTAGATTTCATCAGACAAATTCAAATCTCTAGTCCAGAGTAGTAGCCTAAAGGATTTTTCTATTGGACAGGAATCTGGGAAGATGATTTCAAACTTCAATCTCGTTGCTCTAATCTTTCGAGATCATTCAGGTCAATACCCTTATTCTTCAAACAATAACACTGAAATCCAAGTAGCTGAAATAAAAATGTGACAAATGACTTAATGGCAAAACCTAGACCACAGCTCTTATAATACTTGTCCAGTGCCTTTTCTACTTAACACTATTGCCTCAAACATGATATTTCTCATTTTAAAATTTTGATATTCTCTTAATCCACTGAGATAAGTTAACTAAACAACTGTTCCTATACTAGGAGCTTAGTGCACAAAAATTTGTGCACTTGGGGGGGTCTCTCAGCCCAGCCTGTGCCCTCTCACAGTCTGGGACCCCTCGGGGGATGTCTACCTGCTGGCATGCCTGGCCAGCCTGGGTGAGGGGCTGATGGCTGTTTGCAGGCTGGCCAAGCCCCCTAGTGGGAACCCTCACCCCATGGAGGTATGGTCAGCCTGGGTGAAGGGCTGAGGGTCATTTTCAGGCCGCCCACAGCCCCTTCAGGATTCAGATCCCTACTTGGGTGCCTGGCCAGCCTGTGTGAGGGGCTGATGGCTGTTTGCAGGCTGGCCACAGCTCCTATTGACCCAAGGTTCCAGCAAGGCTGGCTGGAATCAGGTTTCTGGGCTTTATTTATCTTCTATAATTGAAACTTTGTTGCCTAGAGCAGAGGCCAAAGCCGGCCTAGGCAGGCAGTTTCCTCCATCGCAGGCCTCCTGTTTGCTCTAGCTCTGTGGCTGCCAGCTGCCATCTTGGCTGGGTTAATTTGCATATTGTCACTCTCATCAGCTGGTGGGCGTGGCTTGGCTGGTGGGCGTGGCTTAGGTGTCTCAGAGTGATGGTAAATTTGCATATTACTCTTTTATTGGATTAGATGTATCTGTTTAGTTTTGTATGTTGAGTAGGTTATTTACTAGAAAAAAACTCCAAGTCCTATTATTATTATTATTATTATCTTTAACAATATTCTAATCAGGAAAGATTAAGGCAATCCAAGAAACATTCAGAAACCAAGGCAAAATATAACCAAGAATTCAATTTTGTGATAAAACTTGGGAACATGCTATTTAGAAAGAGAGCATTTGATGACTGGTATCCTCAAGCAAAAAGCAGGCTATCAGCTGGGCTAAAAAAAGGCTGGAGGGAAAAAAATTAATTCTCCTCCCTAATTGGGTCAAACAAATTGGCCCTGGGCTGATGGGGCTGCAATATACCATTGTGCAATTTGTATGGTGCACAAAGGCTCCCCACAAAGGGAGGAAGTGAGTGGGAGCCAAAACCAACCATTACCAGCCTGTTAAGCCAAGGAGGGAGATGCAATAATTTGAGGAAAGTTGTGCCTTTGTTATAATTGATCCATCCAGCAAGATAACCTTTTTGGTAATAGGGTACAAGATGGCCTGGTGGAGGCCAAGGATGACATGTTATAGTCTTTCAGTTTCCTATTCAACAGGAGAAAAGGGCAGAGTGTTGCAAAGTAGGGTAGAACCTGATCAAAGGCTTAGCAGCAGACTAATGCCCTGTATATTTGCAAGACAATGGAAAGGTTCTCACCAGGGGAGTAGAAGGGAATAAGATTGGGTAACAGAATGGGATTCCATTATGGAGGGTCTTGAAGTTCAACTCTGAGGGAACTAGATTGAAGTTTGGAATTAGGGGTTCTGATTCATTCCCAATAATAATTATTTGACCCGCAAATTAAGCCCCTAAATTAGAATTTTTCTGAACAACTCTGGCACATGGAAGAAAATAGTAGACGATTCTTATCTATTTGAACCAGTTCTGGTAAATAATAGGAAACACTTTAGGTTTTGAAAATGCAAGTAGTATAATAAAAACCATGCTTACAAGGGAAAGCATGTCACAGCGTGGGACAGGGAATGGTGAAGGAAGGGGCCCAGAAGATCAACAAAGATGTATTGCTGGGCCCCTGACCAGTCCACGGGCAGCAGCACCAGAGGGTAGAGGAGAGGGATGTGTGATGACTCCCATGTTTCCATTCTGGGTGACTAAACCTCCTCGTGGCACTGATAAAAAAAATGAGGAGCATAAGACAGGTTGCTGGCAAATGAAGAAAAACTGTTTGTTAAAATGGAAAAGCCTCATGAGCATTTAAAAAATTTATGAAAAAAAAATTTAAAAAACAATCTGTAGAAGACTATTTCTTAAAACAAGAAGTGGTACTATTTCTTATAAAAGTACCAACAAGATCAGGGTGAGCAAAGGAAATGTTGCTGATTAGCCTAAATGGGGTAGTCATTCCATAGATGGTAAAGAAATGAGAAGTCACAATGTAAACCACTAATTTGCCCTATCTGTTCTACTTTATGCCAAAGCCTTAATTATATTTGTTTTCCTCTCAATGGAATATATGGTAACCTCGCATTCTGTTAAGATGGATCTTGTATGTGCCTAAAGTCATGACAAGTTGCATTTCTCCTTGCTGGGGGGTCTTGACCCAGAGCCTAGAAGGGGTTCAAGAATCTGGAGAAAGTGCTGTATGTAAATTAATCAAGAGTCCAGAGACGAGACATAATTTTGGAAGGCATTTTGGGGATCCAGAGAAAACTTAGCTAAAGGAACTAAGTTCCCTTGTCTCAGGACCCCTTGCTCTTTATTAACACCACTAGAGGCCTGGTGCACAAAAATTTGTGCACTTGAGATGGGGGGTCCCTCAGCCCGGTCTGTGCCCTCTCATAATCTGGGACCCCTTGGGATATGTCCACCTGCTGGCTTAGGCCTGCTCCTGGGGGGATCAGGCCTAAGCTGGCAGTCAGACATCCCTCTGGCAGCCTGGGAGCCCTCAGGGGATGTCCACTTGCCAGCAGGGAGCAGGCCTAAGCTGCAGTCAGACATCCTTAGTGCTGCTGTGGAGGCAGGAGAGGCTCCCACCACCACCACTGTACTGGTAGCCATCAGCCTGGCTTGTGGCTGAGCAGAGCTCCCTTTGTGGGAGTGCACTGACCACCAGGGGGCAGCTCCTGCATTGAGCATCTGCCCCCTGGTGGTCAGTGTGTGTCATAGTGACCAGTCATTCCCATTGTTTCTGTTCTTAGGGTCAATTTGCATATTACCCTTTTATTATATAGGACAGAGGCCTGGTGCATGGGTGGGGATCAGCGGGTTTGGCCCTGAAGGGTGTCCCAGATCAGGGTGGGGATCCCGATGGGGTGCGTGGCCAGCCCGGGTGAGTGGCTGATGGCTATTTGCAGATTGGCCATAGTCCCTTCAAGGTGGGTGTCCCCCCTTGGGGTGCCTGGCCAGGTGAGGGGCTGATGGCTGTTTGCAGGCTGGCCACATCCCCTTTAGGGAGGGGGGTCCTGCTGGGGTGCCTGGCCAGCTTGGGTGAGGGACTGATAGCTGTTTGCAGGCTGGCCAAGGCCCCCAGCAACCCAAGCTGCCAGTGAGGCTGGCTAGAACCAGGTATCTGGGATTTATTTATCTTCTATAATTGAAACTTCACTGCTTTAACTGGAGCTCAGGTTGGGTTGCCCCTGACAACACAGGCTCCCTGTGCTTCCTTGAGTCCAAGCCAGCTGGAAGTAGGTATCTGGGGTTTATTTATCTTTATCATTGAAACTTTGTTGCCTTGAGTGGAGGCCACAGCCGGCCAAGGCAGGCAGGAACCATATCTTCCTCCATCGCTGGGGGAAGCCTCCTGCTTTTTCCAGCTCTGTGGCTGCCGTCCACCATCTTGGCTGGGTTAATTTGCATATAGTTGCTCTGATTGGCTGGTGGGCGTGGCTTAGGTGTAGCAAAGTGATGCCATATTACTCTTTTATTAGATTAGATTTGTCCTAAGGCAAGGTAGATATACATATCAAAGGGTAAGGTTTGGTATACAGTATCTATTGTCAGATTGGAAGAATTGCCTTCAGCTGTTCAGGTGTTTGGCCAGTAGGAGGCAATAACATGTAGATTGAAATGCTCTCAACTGTCTGGCAGCAAGCAATCATGTATGCATCCTTTTCAGGTTTGGGGAAATGCCCTTAGCCATTTCCAGCAGGCAATAACATATGTGATTCAGCCCTTGCTGGGTCCCCAAGTTCCATCAACCTTTTCATGAAACCCTTGCATTTATGGAATGCTGGAATTAGCTTCTGGCACTCCTCAGTATAAAGCAGGCAGGGTTTGGGTGGGATCAAGCATATTGCAAGGGACCTGCAACAGGATCCACCCTGTGAAGTAAGGCAGATATAGGGGCAAGGGGACATGTGAGGAAAGGAGACTAAGCTGCATGTACCAATGAGAAGGCTATAAAGGGCTAATTCAAATGTAACCCTGATATTTCAGGGGCAAGCAATTGGAATTCATGCCAGCAAGCTCAGTGTGCAGTTCTTGATGACCTATAATTAGGTCATTGCCTCCTTCCCAGAAACTGGTCTTGCAAGGTATGTCAGACCATAAAAACTGTGAACAATGAACTGCCCTGGTGGGAGGGGAGTGGGAAGGTCATTATCGCTGGCCTCAGGACAGATCATCAACACTGGGGACCTTCCTGCAGGGCCACAAAGGGGGCAGGGGGTATAGCTGCAAGATAAAGACCCCAGCGGGATATATATAGACAGGCTCTCTGCATGTATCTTCACTCTGATTTGGAAATTATTCATGGTGTCAGCCAGTGTAGTTAAAACAGTGTCCCTCCACTTCTTTAAAACCATTGCTTGGTTTTTCTTGGGTCTTCTGCCACACCAGGAGAGAGCCCTGCCCAACTAGCAGCATAGTAGATGGCTGGAAAGGCGGCCTGCACATAGTAAGTCAACTGTCAAGCTTAAACAGCAAATTTAAGAGCAAGGAAAACACCATAGGCAGGCAGCCAGCATCAGGAAGTCTGTCAGCAGATGGAAGGTGCTAGAATTCCTTCAGGTAGGGGTGGCACTACCCAGAAGAGGCATAGGAAAGCTAAAGCTTGACTGAAATTACAGGTGTCTTGTAGGCTACTAAGACTCAGGAACACCATAGGAAAAAAGCATCTTCAAGAATAAGAGTAGAAAGCCCTGGCTGGTGTGGCTCAGTTGTTTGAACCAGTGACCTTTGGTGAGGTTTGATTGTTGGCTTGATCCCCTGTAGGGGACATGCAGGAGGCAGTCAATCAATGTTTTTCTCTCTCACCAATGTTTCTCTCTTTTTCTCCCTCTCTCTCTAAAATCCATAAAAGCACAGCTAGAAGAAAAGAAAAAAAAAAAGAATAGGAGTAGAAGGGAAGCACCAAACTTCTGGAACAAGTGAGCTATGAAAATTAAAGTATAAGGCACTGGACCTCAGTATAAAACAGAAAGCTTACACTATTTCAAGAAACCTATCATGTAATGGAAATTACGACCTAGTAGGATAAAGTTGTTTAATCTCTGCAAACCTCCATTTCCTTGACTATGTCATGGGGGCAGTTATTCTTTCCTCATACTACTTGTAAGATATATTGTTAAGTGAAAAAGAAAGTCATAAACTATCTACTCTAATAAAAGCATAATATTGAAATTAACCATTTCTCTGGGAAGCCTAAGCCATGCCCACCAGCCAAAGCCACGCCCACCAGCCAATCAGAGCAGCTGTATGCAAATTAACTCAGCCAAGATGGAGGCCAGCAGCCAGGGAGTGAGTAGTGTCAGGTGTGGCCAAGCGGAGCGGCATGACTGCGGGGGCAGGGCAGCGGCAGTTGTGTGGCGGCAGGGTGGGCAGTGGGGCATGAAGCGGTCGATCTGCAACTCCAGGTCAGAGGCCAGGCCCAGGCCCAGGCCCAGGCCCAGGCCAGCCACGGGCACCGCCTGCTTGGTCACCCAGAGCAGCAGCAGTGGTGGCAGAGTGGGTCACCAGCTCCTGGCCCTGAATGCCATTGGGGTGCAGCAAAGAGAGGAGCGGGAGTTCGGGGGCATGGAGATGGCGGAAGGGGGGGTGTGAGGAGCTCAGGCAGCAGCATTTGCAAACTTGGAAATGAATCCCGGACCTCCCTGGGCCGCAGCTACCACCCCCTGGGCCTCGTACCAACTATAATTTCCCACCTTATTTCTTTTGTCCTCTTCTAATAAACAACAGAACAGGAGAAAAACTAAGGCTTTCTTATCCTAGGAGAAAAATGATGAGATGCTGGGTGTTATCCTTAACCATTGGGAAGACACTTAATAAACCTGTTTGTTGAGACAACATTCTGGAGTTCTCCTGCTCGATATTTAAAAGTACTGGATTAAGACATACTGTTTAAGTAAATTAGCCAGCACTCATTCAACAAGTAGGTATTAAGTCCACAATTGGGCCTGGTAGTAAGCATTAGAGATATGGTGATAAATAAACAAACAAAAAAATCTCTACACATTTACGCAGCTCTGGTTTTCCAATCAACAAGTCATGCACATAAAGAAGATCGGTCTGTCTATGATGTTATCACCAACCAAATTTGCAGAAATCCCAAGCAATTTGATGAAGGTTACAAGACACAGTCCCTTTACAATGTGCTCAATCTAGCAAATGAAAGAAAGTGAAAGAATAACAATAGAAGAAAATACTTGCTTAATGAAAACCAAAAATTAGCCAGTGACCACCGAGGAAAGTGACTTTTGAAGCCATGGATTTTGAGAGGATTGAGCTCAGAAGATTTGGCTGAGAGGAGAGAAGACAATCCTGATAAGAGAAAGGCAGAAAGCAAAGGCATGGAAAACAAATTGCCAGGAAATGATTAGGGTCTTCTGAGAAACAGAATGCGAAGAAATATTTGGGGAGAAAATAAAAAGAAATCTTAGAGAGAGGTGCATGGGCCAGAACATGGATAGTCTCAAACAAAGCAGAAGTCCCATTTTTCTGGGAAGGAGGAAACTTCTGAGAGCAGAACAGATAACAGGTAGCAAAACGTTTATCTGAAGGTTTTCATATGGCTCTGGGGCCAAGGGATAAGATGAACAAAATGAATGGAGAATGAATCTGTATTACATTTCTGCATCTTTAATGTGCTTCTTTAAAGACTGAAGTGCAGACCCCACTTTTTAAAAATGTTTTTATTGATTTTTAGAGAGAAAGGAAGAAAGAGGGATAGAGAGATAGAAACATCGATGAGAAAGAAACATCAATCGGCTACCTCCTGCACCTATTGGGGATTGAGCCTGCAACCTGGGTATGTGCCCTGACTAGAAATTCACTGGTGACCTCTTGTTTCATGGGTCGATACTCAACCACTGAGCCACACCAGCAGGGCCAGACACTACTTTTGATCACACCACCTAATTAGATATTTCCAGATCCCCACTATTTAGAGCATTCCTTTTTGGCTTTCATACTTTCTACAAATCCACTTTTTGTTTAAATCCTCATCCAGGACAGGTTTTTTTCATTGATTCTAGAGAGAGAGGAAGGAAGAGGGAGAAAGAGAGAAACATCAATGTGAGATAGAAACATCAATCAGCTGCCTCACACATGAGCTCCAACCAGGGATTGAACCCGCAACCTGGATATGCACTCTGACTGGGAATTGAACCCGTAAACCTTTGGTGTATGGGATAATGCTCTAATCACACAGCAAGTCCATTCAGAGCTCTACAAATCCATTTTTATCATTTATTTCTAAACATTATTCTCCAGAAGCCTTCTCTAATGGAACCACAAAAGTGATGCTAATTCTACTTTGTATTCTCCTCAGCCTTTAAGTATTTCATTTCCTCTTAAGTTATTGCTCAACTTGCTAATTCTCAGTTAATCCAGATGCAAGTTCTATGATTTTTTCTTATTACTATGGAATATAAGTTCAGAATATTGTCATTATATTTAATTATTCATTTTTATCCTATATAATAAAAGGGTAATATGCAAATTGACCCTAACAGCAGAACCACTGGGAATGACTGGTCACTATGACACACACTGACCACCAGGGGGCAGACGCTCAATGCAGGAGCTGCCCCCTGGTGGTCAGTGCACTCCCACAAAGGGAGCTCTGCTCAGCCACAAGCCAGGCTGATGGCTGCCAGCACAGCGGTGGTGGTGGGAGCCTCTCCTGCCTCCTCAAGAGTGCTAAGGATGTCTGACTGCAGCTTAGGCCTGCTCCCTGCTGGCAAGTGGCCATCCCCTGAGGGCTCCTGGGTTGCCAGAGTGATGTCTGACTGCCAGCTTAGGTCCAATTGCCCAGGGAGCGGGTCTAAGCCAGCAGGTGGATATCCCTGGAGGGGTCTCAGACTGCAAGAGGGCATAGGCTGGACTCAGGGACCCTACCTCCCCTTCCCCCCTGCTGAGTGCACAAATTTGTATGCTCCGGGCTTCTAGTTTATTCTATAATTCCATTTACATTTAAAAATCTGCATCCAAGTTTCTGTGTCCAAATATGTCCACACAGTTGCTTGCTCACAGGATCAGGAAAGCAACACATTCCAACATCACCAACGCTAACTATGGGGAAGAAAATGAGATGGGTGCTTTCGGATTTATTATAAGCAATTTTTAAAACTATTTTTTAATGCTCACTCATTAATATATTACTTTTCTTTTGTTGTTGTAGTTGTTATTGTTATTGTTATTGTTAATCCTCACCCTAGGATTTTTTTCCATTGATTTTTTAAAGAGAGTAGAAGGAAGAGGAGGAGACAGGGAGAAATGTCAATGCAAAAGGGACCCATCAATTGGCTGCCTCCTGCATGTGCTCAAGCAGGGCTGGAGATTGAGCCTGAAACCAAGTACATGCCCTTGACTAGAATCAAACCCAGGACCCTTCAGTCTGCCAGCTGATTCTCAATCCATTGAACCAAATAGGCTAGGGCTTAATATATTACTTTTTAAAGAAAACAAATTTTAAAATATCTAACTCAGAAGATTATCATGAGGTTCAACAACAACAACAAGAATGTTTGTTTCTGAAATGTGTAACACAAGGACAAACACATAGTTAAACCCAGACGAACGACAGAGCTGTCATTATCGTCGCTGCTGCTGGTGCTGTTGTAAGAGGAAAGGCAAACTTCCAAAAAATTTATAAGAACAGAGCAAAGTAAAAATAAAAGCAAAAGCACAGTTAGGAACATAAACAAGCTATATTTAAACGAATGTAAGTGCTGAGAAGACTGTGAAATGACCGATGTGTGTTATGCAGGAGGGAGCCCACCTGGGTAAAGCCCATGGAGATGAGGCAGATTGAACAGAATTCTGAGGGGATGACGAGAGACGTTTGCCAGGATCACACAGCACGAGGATTATAAAAGTGGGTTACAGGCGCTCAAGATCTAATGATGCCAGCATATCTAAGTCCACTTTTTTTTTTCATTTTTAGTTTTTTTATTATTATTATTGCTTAAAATATTACAAAGAGTAGTACATATGTCTCCTTCCCCCCGCCCCCTTGATGTTCCCCCGGTCTCCCCTACCCTCCCCTGCCCAGTGTTTTGTGTCCATCAGTTATGCTTATATGCATGCATAAAAGTCCTTTGATTGATCTCTTATCCTCCTCCCCCCCAACCCTCCCCTGCCTTCCTGCTATAGTTAGACAGTCTGTTTGATGCTGCCCTCCTTCTGATTCTATTTTTGTTTATCAGTTTATAATGGTCTTTATTATCCATAAATGAGTGAGATCATGTGGTAGTTTTCTTAGCATAAGGCTCTCCAGTTCCATCCATGCTGTTGCAAATGGTAAGAATTCCTTCTTTTTACAGCAGCATAGTATTCCATTGTGTAGATGTACCAGTTTCTATGTCCACTTTTAGATTCAAACCATGTCAGAGCCTTTCTCTTCCGAGATGAATAGATCCAGCAGGCAGTGAGAGAGGTCATACATGGTGCTCGGGGGAAAGGCATGG
>PVJC01002378.1:0-80252 GCA_004026665.1 Murina feae | reverse complement strand
AAAGAGTTCATCACCACCCAACCAGTATTATATGAAATGCTGAAAGGTATCCTTTGAGAATGAGGAAGAAGAAAAAGGAAAGTAAAAATTATGAACAATAAATATATATCAACGAGTGAATCTAAGAATCAAGTGAATAAAAAATCTGATGAACAGAATAAACTGGTGAATAGAATAGAATCAGAGGCATAGAAAGGGAATGGACTGACAATTTTTGGGGGTTAAGGGTGTTGGGGGTGCGTGAAGAGAATGGACAATAATTGTACACCTATGGATGAGGACAGTGGGGGGGCAAGGACAGAGGTTGGGGTGGGAGATGGGAGGAGGGGAGCTATGGGGGAAAAAAGAGGAACAACTGTAATAATCTGAACAATAAAGATAAATTAAAAAAAAAAAGATTATTTTCTCTGCCCTAACCAGTTTGGCTCAGTGGATAGAGCATCTGCCTGCAGACTGAAGGGTCCCAGGTTCGATTCTGGTTAAGGGCTTGCTCCCCCTGACTTCTCCACCCCACCACAGTCTGACTCTGGTCGGGGTTCATGCCTTCCTTTGTTCCACGCCGCCCCCTGGTGGTCAGTGCATGTCATGGTGACTGATCACATTCCCCGGACTCCGGTCAAACGCCTGAGGGGAAAATTTGCATAGTAGGCTTTTATATAGAGAGATAAATGACACTTTTATAAATTTCAATTGGCAATTGTTCATTGAAAGTACATAAAGCACAACTAATTTTCATATGTTGACATTTTGTCCTCTGATATCATTAAACTTACTTAGTATTCTAAATAACTTATTTTGTTGATTCTTTGAAACTTTTAACCTAGATGATCATGTTTTGCTTTGGGGGAATTTTTTTGCTGTTTTTTTTTGTTAATCCTCACCCAAGGATATTTTTCCATTGTTTTTTATAGAGTGTAGAAGGGCGAGAGGAGGGGAGGAGAGAGAGAGAGAAACAACAATATGAAAGACACATTGATCGGTGGCCTCTTGCATACACCTGGACCAGGGCCAGGGATTGTACCTGCAACTCAAGTATGTATCCTTGCCTGGGAATCGAACCAGAGACCCTTTGGTCTGCGGGCTGATACTCTAACCACTGAGAAGACCAGCCAGTGCTGATCATGTTGTTAACAAATAGTTTTCTTTCTTTCTTTCTTCTTTCCTTCTTTCTTTCTTCCATTTTTCTTTTTTCTTTCTTTTTTCTTTCTTTCTTTCTTTCTTTCTTTCTTTCTTTCTTTCTTTCTTTCTTTCTTTCTTTTTTCTTTCTTTCTTTCTTTCTTTCTTTCTTTCTTTCTTTCTTCTTTCTTTCTTCCTTTCCTTCTTTCTTTCATTTTTCTTTCTTCTTTCTTTCTTTCTTTCTTTCTTTCTTTCTTTCTTTCTTTCTTTCTTTCTTTCTTTCTTTCTTTCTTTCTTCTTTCTTTCTTCCTTTCCTGTTTTAATGTCCTTCTGATTCTTGCCTCATTGCTCTTGCTAGGATCTCCAACATGATGCTGGATAGGAATGATGAGAGTGAGCATTCTTGTTTACATTTTGGGGAGAAATCCTTCAATCTTTTACCAGTGAGTGTGAGTTTAGTTGTAGGTGTTTAGTAGATACTCTTTACCAGGTTGAGAAATTTTCCTTTACTGTCTTCTATTCCTAATTTGCTGAGAGTTATCATAGATGAGAATTGAATTTTCTCAAAAGCTTTTTTTTGTGTGTGTTTATTAACATGATCATATAGTTGTCTTTTTCGTCTGTATTATGAATTATATTTATTGGCTTCAGAATGTTGAGCCAATCTTGCATTCCCAGTATAAACCCCACTTGGTCAGGATGTATTATTCTCTTTAATACACTGTTAAATTAAATTTACTAATTTTTTTTAAAGGAATGTTTGCATCTAAGTTCATATTGGTCTGTGGCTTTCTTTTCTTGCTGTGTCTTCAGCTTTGGTATCAGGGTAATGCTGGCCTCAGAATGAATTGGGAAGTATTTCCTTTTTGGGTTGTCTTTGGAAGAGTTTGTGTAGAATTATAGTACAAAATTATAATTACAGCAGCTGCTTTAAAATCCTTATATGCTCATTTGAACATCTGAGTTATCTCAAGGTTAGTTTTTGCTGATTTTGTTTTTTCTTGTTTTTAATTCTCACCCGAGGACATGCATAGAGAGAGGAAGAGAAAGGGAGAGAAACCTCTAGGTGTGAGAGAAATATCAATTGGTTGCCTTCTGTACTTGCCTTAAGAGGGGATCAAACCTACATCCCAGATATGTGCCTGTTCAGGGTATCAGCCAGCAGCCTTCGGTGCACAGGATGATGCTCAAGAGAATGAACCATTTTCACCAGGCTGGTTTTCTTTTTTCTTGATGATGGGTCAAATTTTCCTAAACTTCATATGTCAAACAATTTTGGATTGTATCCCCAACATTGTGGAATTATGTTGCAGAGATTCGAGATGCTGCTTTGTATATTTGCTTGTTTTCCTTTGCAGGCAATTACTTTTGTTGGATTCCATCTGCAAATTTTTTCTCTTGGGCAGCAGCTCAGATCTCAGTTCACTTAATTATGCTGCTCACACCCTGCCCCAGACGTGCACAGATGAAGGGTTACACAAAGGCTTGAGGAGAGATTTTGCACGAATCTGGGACTTTCTCTCTCTGGCCTGTTCCTTTATAGGTTTCCCCTTCACTTTCCAGTGGCCACAGTTGTCCTGAACTCTGCCCTCTGCTTTTCCAGGTGAAAAAAATGCAGGCCCTAACTGATTTGGCTCAGTGGATAGAGCATTGGCCTGCAGACTGAAGGGTCCTAGGTTCGATTCCGGTCAAGGGCATGTACCTTGGTTGCAGGCACCCAAGTGGGGGTGGTGGTGCAGGAAGCAGCTGATCAATGTTTCTCTCTCATCAATGTTTCTAGCTCTCTATCCCTCTCCCTAAAGAATCAGTAAAATACATTTTTTTTAAAAGAAAAAAATGCAGGATTTCTTGCAGAGGTTTAGCTGCCTTGTGTGGTGCTGAGTTAGGTTTAGCAAGACTAAAAGCCTCGAATTTGAGTAACTCATCTGAGTTTTTCGTTTTTTCCAAATGTTGACTCCTGTCAGGAATCTGCCTTTGTTCATTCTTCTGTGTAACCAGGTCTCTTTGTTTTGTGTGTGTGTGTGTGTGTGTGTGTGTGTGTATTTTGGGGGGGATTTTGGAAGAGGTAAACCTATCCGAAGTTTATATTGATTTCTCTGGGAAAGCCGGGTCTGTCAGCCATATTATCAGTGGAAACCTCCCTTTATCTTTGTTTTGTCTATATAGTTGCTCCTTTTAAATTTATTTTAAGCCTGTCTGGTATGTGTGACAAAATAATGTCCAATATGAAATGGACATTTATTTTGTCGAGTTTGAACAACCATGACATCAACAAAAATCTAAAAATACGAAAAGAAAGCCCACTGAACCTCTTCTGCTTCTTCACAAGAAAGTGTTCATTCTTTTTTTTTTTTTAATTGATTTTAGAGAGAACATGAGAGAGGGTGAGAGAGATAGAAACATCAATGATGAGAATTATTATCAGCTCCCTCCTGCGTGCCCCCTATTGGGGATGGTGCCCAGGACCCAGGCATGTGCTCTGGGTGAGAAATGAACTATGACCTCCTGTTCATAGGTTGATACTCAAACGCTGAGTCATGCCAGCTACTCTAGGGAATGTTCATCCTTGTGTGTTACATCAGTGCTGGCGAAGTCCTTTGCAGATTCCTTACTGTGATGAAGGCAAAGTTGTTAGCTCAAATCAGAAGGCTGTTGGGTGGGAAGAATTTGACAGGGGCCTTGTTGTTAAAACAATGCCCTGCCCTCCCCCTGCTTCCTCCCTAGTTGATTCATTTACTCATTAAATATTGACGGAGCACCTAATATGTGTGGGACCAGGTGTCAGATGTCAGAGATATGATTATCAGCAATTTACTAAAGGACACAGACATGAAACAAAACCCTACAGGCATAGAATTTTAAACTGGGATTAGTGTCATGAGGAAAAGGCATAGAAGTTACGGAAGTGCATAAGGGAGTTTGGCCCAGCCTCAGATGTCAGGAAAGGCTTCTCTCAGGGGCAAGAAATCATTGGAAAGAGAATGAAAATTAACTAAGTGTGTGTGTGCTAGTGGGGGTAGTTCCAGGCAGAAGGAACAGCATGTGCAAAGAGCCAGAGGTGGGAGGGAGAACTAGAAATTGGAAGAACTGAGGGCAGATGGGTGAGTTAAAGCATTAATAGGGAGGGCAAGGAGCCCCAGATAAAGCCTGAGCAGGCAGGATCCTGAACATGCAACTTTGTAGTCCGGTTTAGAATTTGTTTTTCCTTCTCCTTCCCTTCCCTGTCCTCCTCTTCTTACCCCTGTTAAACTGTTATGAAAAACTAGAGGCCCAATGCATGAAATTCGTGCAAGAGTAGGCTTTCCTTCCCCCGGCTGCTGGTACCAGCTTCCCTCTGGCACCTGGGACCCAGGCTTCCCTTGCAGCCTCGGCTTCGTCCAGAAGGTCATACGGAGGGATGTCTGGTCTAATTAGCATATTATGCTTTTATTATTATAGATAACTCCTGTATTGTATTTGAAGAGAACTCAATGCCTTCACCAGTCCTGTCTCGCTCCATAGAGATAACCGCAGTCAAGGTTTCTCATATGTGCTTCCAGAACTATTTCACAAATGTGCACACATATGTAAGAATATACCACTTCTCCTAGAAAAAAAAGATACTAACTAGTGTGTGTGGGAAGAGGAGGATGGGATTCTAAACACAGTGTTTTGTACCTTCATTGTTTTGCTTGACAATGCAAAGACTGCCTTTTCCACATCGGTGCCCTGGATGCCATTTTATATGGCTCAATCCATACTAAGGCATAGTTTAAGTTTCTTCTATTTTTTGTTATTACAAACAATGTGGCCAGGAACACTCTGATAAAGGCATGTTTGAGTGAGTATATGTGTAGGAAAAAACGTCCCCGGCCGAAAAGTCTGCACATGTGTAATGCTGGGGGGCATTACTGCCCAGTTGCCCCCCCGAGATGTTTGTTCACAGCCTCTCGCCATGAGCACGGTCTGTAGGCGTAGCTCAGCATCAGGCCTAGGAAGTGCCGGCACTGAGCAGTGCATATCCACTTCCTGACACAACGGCAATTCTGAGACCAATCAATATTTAATTATCTATCTCTACCATGTATCACTTATAATGTTCTGATTCATAAAAAATTGATTCTCTTTGAAAACAATCAGTAGGTTATATATTTGGCTCATTTTGCAAGAATTCACAAGTATGTGTAATGACTGTTGAGAAATAGCCTATCATAGATTAAACAGGCCATCATCATAAGAATTACTTATGGCCAAGTGATTTCAAAGGCAACATTATAAAATTATTTCAATATTTCAATATCAGCAAAAATTATGCTTAATACGGGATGCATGTGTTATTTAAATATATTTCATATGCAGCATGGCTTTCAAGTCAGAGTGCCCAAGATCTGCAAAGGTATTAAAATAACCTTGATTGTACAAACCCTGGGGGAAATTGCCTGGATCCTTACAGCTTCATCAACATGTGTATCTTCAGAACTTTTATTTATGCTAACATGGTAGGCAACCCTTTTGCTTGTTTCTTAGTTTTATTTAATTAATTATATGAGCAGTAGAACATATTTTTTATGAATTTATAGGCCGCTCTTCTCTCTTAGTGTAAATGAAATTTTTGTGATTTTGCTATTGGATGTTGATCACTTTCTGTTAATTTGTTAAGTCTTTATATATAATGAGGAATAAAACTCTTTGTTAGTCATGTGGTATTATAAATATTTCCCTCTAATTTATTAGTTCTTTAGCTTGCTTTATGGCAATTTATACATATCAGTATTAATATTTTTGCCTCTGAGACTTTTATAGATTTTTCCTACTTACATTAAAATTCTTCCTTTATGGCTTCCTAAAGGAAGTCCAAGAACAAAAAGAAGCTTTGAATGGTTTTCAGCATGGAAGTGATATTTGATATTGTCTGATTTGTATTTTTAATGTGGCTGCTGTGTGGAGACCTGGAGACAGTCTCAGGAGGGCAAGACTAAGCACAGGAAGAATGGTTAAATGGCAGAGGTGACGGTAGCTTCTCCTGAAGAGTGAGGAAGCTATCAGAAGGCAAAACCCATAGAACTGGTGATGGGGAATGAGGGGGAGAGAGACTTCAGGGTGACCCACAGATTCCCGGTTCTGATAATGAAATGGAATGGAATAGCCACTCTCTGCTATAGCACACGCTAAAGAAGTTCAAATCACAACTCTGCCACTTACTAGCTACGTGACCTTGAACTTAACCTCTCCGCACCTCTATTTCCACACCCGTAGAACAGAGCCACCAGTGCCTACATCAGCAAGTGGCCTCTACATGTAAGGGACCTGGCATAGAGGAAGTGCTTGGGAAATCTGACTTCCTTGATCCTCAAACCACATGGTAGTTAATTAATGTAACAGAAAATCTACTCCACGCAGGCCTATAATTCACTGCCAAGTAAAATGCCCTGGAACAAAGGCTCTTTGAATTCAGTGGCGGGCAGCGCCATGCTGGCTGAGGTAGGTAGGGTAGATTCCTGGATGAGGAAGGAAGTGGCTGGCATCCTCCAGGGATGGGCTGATTTTCTCAAATGCATCATGGGAGCCTTAGCTTTGGGTCCTTGTTTCCTGTGCAAATGGTAAAAAATGAAGGCCTAGGCACCTGAAATAGAAGTGGCACGTTGACGACTGAACCAAGTCATTCAGTTATCCACTCAATGCTCAGATCAGTGATCCTGTTTGCCCTCGAACTGCCGGTTGTCTCCATCAACCTGTCTCAATGGCCTTCCAGCCCATTATGAAATGGGCTGCAGTAAACAGAGTCCACAGTCAACATCAAACCAAGTGAGGACAGATATATGTCTATAATAAAGAAAATGCTAATGGGCAGAGATGCATCCACCTCAATTCTCCTAAAGCATTGCTTTGAACAAAATTGTACAAAGAAATTTACTTGCAGAAGAGGATGCTAATAACAATTTCCAGCTGTAGTAAATTGTGTTATTGTTCCCAAGTATCAGCTCCCTCTTCTGTAAGGGAATCATGCTCGCCTTCTCTGCAGACCTCTCTGGGCAGAGCACAGCACAGCCCATTGGTTCTCAGGAAGGCCATCTGACCTGCTCTGGCCAATGGGAGATGAGAGGATGCCACTGGCACCACATCAGGCAGAAACCTTTAATGCATTTCAGGGGTTTATTTGGCCTTGTGCTCTCATCTTCTCAGAGGCTGTATCTGTCAGCCTGGTCCCAGAATGAGAAAGGCTGGTGCTCAAGGTAAGCCAACCACAGCTGAGTCATGACAAACAGCGTGAAGCAGACCAAGTAGAGCAGTAGATCCATGAGCCAGCAATGTTTGATGTTGTAAGCCACTCAGATGTGGAGGTTTTTGTTGTCACAGCAAAAGCTGACTTGTACATCAACATCAATTGTACACTTGCTCTGTGCTGGCACTGACCTGAGCACTTGCATGCGTTCTCTCATTTAATCCTCACATTAGTCATGTAAAGCAGGGTTTCAGCACGGGTCCATTATAAACATCAGAAAAGGACTCTGCATGCAAAAGGAAGTGCAAAAGGAAGGCTTTTGCTTTCAGCCAAGGTAAAACAATAAAATCTGGATGCTCCCTCCCACCTGAAAGAACTGAAACACCAGATGAAATGTATGAAACAGCGGTTCTCAAGGTATTAGACAATAGACAGTGAAGGACAGTTACCTCTAAGAGATGGGGACAAACAGCTGACCCAGCTTATGCCTAGAGAATTTCCAGGCCGTGGCACTAAAAGAGGGGGGTGCCAGGCAGAACTTGGTACTCTCCTGGTTTAGGAATATGGAGCTGAGAGCAGGGGGCCAAGGTGACAGAAATTTCCAGGAAAGAAAGAGGACCATGGAGATTTTCAAAGGGGCACCTGAAGGATTCCTCTGAGTCAAGATCACGATATGCATAAGAGGGTACTATCCAAGGCCTGGGAAACAACTACCAAGAAGGCCAGAGGGAACAACCCCTGGAGCTCCCCGAGAACGAGAATCACTATTCGCACCAGCCAGGTGGACGTCAAACAGGATACTCCGAAGGGCCTTGCTGCACAGTGGGCAAAGAAGCAGGCACCCACAATGCAAAGGGAGGAGATAGCTCAACCCATTGAAACTAACTCAGAAGTGACACAGATAGTAGAATTAGCAGACAAGGGCATTTAAGAATTATTATTACTGTGTTGCATATGTTCACAATACTAGAGGAAAGTTGCATGTTAAATATAGATGTGGGAGATATAAAAAAGGCCCAAGTTGAATTTCTAGAGACAAAAACTACAGTATCTGAGATGAAAGTACACGGTATGGGATTAACTGCCGATTAGATATAGCAGAGGAAGGGCTAGTAAAGTTGAAGACATAAAAATAGAAACGGTTGAAAATGAAGCCCAGAGATAAAACAGATGAAAGAAGTGATCAGAAGGACAGTGAGCTGCAGGACAGCTTTAGGTGACCTATATGTGTGTAACTGGAGTCTTTGAAGGAATTGGAGGGGGCAGAAAAAATATTTGAAGAAATAATGGCCCCCCATAAAACAAAACAACAACCCCAGATGATGAAAACTATACACCACAGATCTAAAAGACTCAGCAGAACTCAAGCACAAGAAACATGAAAAAGACCACACCCAGACACATCATCATCAAATGGATTGAAATGACTGACAAAGAACAACGTTACAAGTAGCCTGGAGGGAGGAGGGAACATGTTACCTACAGGATAACGAAGATGAGGATGACTGTGGATTTTTGTTGTCAGAAGCGATTTAAGCTAAAAGACAAGCAGCAGCAACTCTAAAGTGCTGAAGTGGGGGAAAAATTGTTCTTTTAAAAACAATATGTTTATATAGTATAAGCTACATATACTATAGGCTACATATACTATAGGCTACATATACTATAGGCTACAAATAAAACGATGGGGAAAGATACATGAGGGTAATATTTTAAAATGAAGCTAGACTCAACCTGTGGGTCGAGACCCCTCTGGAGTCGAACGACCCTTTCACAGGGGTCGGCTAAATACATCCTGCATATCAGATGTTTACATTACAACTCATAACAGTAGCAACATTACAGTTATGAAGTAGCAACGAAAATAATTTTATGGTTGGGGGTCACCACCACATGAGGAACTGTATTAAAGGGTTGAGGCATGAGGTAGGTTGAGAACCACTGAGCTAGAGTGAATATAATAAAATCAAACAAAATAGATTTCAGAGAAGTGAATATTAGCAGGCACAAAGAAGGGCTTTTCATAAAGGGACATAACTCCATGGTGACTGTACCGAAAACACGTGAAACAGAAACTGGCAGATTTCAACATCCTTCTCTTAATAATTGACGGAACAGGTAGACAGAAAGTCAGTAGAAGACTTGACTAACACACCTAATTTGAACTCATTCTATTTCCAGAACACGCCACCCAACAACAGCAAAGTACACATTCTTTTTAAGTACATTTACAGAGATCAACTATGTTCTTTTAAAAACTATATGTTTATTGATTTCAGAGAGGAAGGGAGAAGGAGAGATAGAAACATCGATGATGACAGAGAATCACTGATCGGCTGCCTACTACACACCCCCTTCTGGGAATCAAGCCCACAACCAGGACATGTGCCTTGACTGGGAATCAAACCGTAACTCCTGGTTCATACATAGGTCGATCCTCAACCACAGAGCCACACTGGCCGGGCTAAGATCAACTATGTTCTGAGCCATAAAACAAACTTTTTTTTTTATTTGAAAAATATATTTTATTGAATTTTTACAGAGAGGAACGGAGAGGGATAGAGAGCTAGAAACATCGATGAGAGAGAAACATCGATCAGCCGCTTCCTGCATAGTCCCCGTTGGGGACATGCCCGCAATCAAGGTACATGCCCTTGACTGGAATTGAACCTGGGACCTTTTAGTCCGCAGGCCGGTGCTCTATCCACTGAGCCAAACCAGTTAGGGCTCATAAAACAAACTTTAATAAATTTAAAACTTCATGTCACACAAAGAATATTCTCTGACGACTATAGAATTAAATTAGAAGTCAATACCAGAATGATGTCTGGAAAATCTTCAAATATTTAGAAACAAAATAACACAATTCTAAGTAAACTATGAGTCAAAGAAGAATTTGAAGTCACAAAGCATTTTGAACTGAATGAAAATAAAAAGCAACATAGCAAAATTTGTGAGATGCTGCTAAAACAGCCCTTAGAAAAAAATCTATAGCACTAAACCACCTATATTAGACAAGAAAAATGATTTCAAGTCAATTATCTTAGCTTTCACCTTAAGAGACTAGAAAAGGAAAAGCAAATGGATGCCAAAGTAAGCAGGAAAAAATAGCAAAGATCAGAGGGCATATCAATAAAATAGAAAAAAAAAGTCCAAAGAAATGAATAAAACCAAAAGATGCTTCTCTGAGAAGGTCAATAAAATTGATAAACTGCTAACCAGACTGAGCAGGCAAAAAGAAAGAGAGAAAGGACCCAAATGACCAATCTCAGAAATAAGAGGTGACAGACATCACGACAGATCCTTCATTTATGAAAAGGATAATAAGGAAATACGCTGGACAACCTAATGCTAATATATCCAATACTGAGATGAAATGGATAAATTTCTTAAAAGATATAAATTAACCATAGCTCACTAAGAAAGAAACAGAGAGCCACATGGCTCTGTATCTATTAAAAAAGCTGAATTTCTATTTTAAAGAAATTCAAAGAAAATGCCAGGGCCAGACTATGCCACTGGTGAACTCTGTGAAACATTTAAGGAGGAAATAATATCAATTTTACACAAAGTAAAAAGAAAAAGGTACACTTCTTAACTAATTCTTTTTTCTTTCTTTCTTTGTTAATCTCCTTATTTTTCCATTGATTTTTAGAGAGAGTGAAAGGAAGGGAGAGGGAGCGAGAGGGCGCAGGCCAGGCCGAGGCCCCCCCCCCCCCCCCCCCGCCCCATGCAGGAATCCACGCACTGGGCCTCTAGTTTTATGTAAGAGAAAAATGAAGATTATATAAATGAGTTAAAACCTAAAGATCTTTAGGTTTATCTCAGTGGATAGAGCATTGGCCTGGGGACTGAAAGGTCCCAGGTTCAATTCCGGTCAAGGGCATGTACCTGGGTTGCAGGCGCATTCCCAGTGGGGGGTGTGCAAGAGGCAGCTGATCGATGTTTCTCTCCCATTGATATTTCTAACTCTCTATCCCTCTCCCTTCCTCTCTGTAAAAAAATAAAATAAAATATATTTCAAAAAAACAAAAAACCTAAAGATCTTGTGGTGTGACCCTGCCATGATCTGTCCCTCCCATCCTGCCACCTCATTACCATGTAGCAAGGCATTTTATGACAATAGAAATCTCCAGACCTCTGGATGTAGGTAGGTATGTTCTAGTGCATGTGTGTGTGTGTGTCCTGCACCAGGCTCAGTGTTCACAGAATGAATTTAGGTGTCTTGGTCACTGAGTCTCACCTGTCTTCTTTTTTACTGCAGACTAATTTAGGTGTATTGCAAAGATCCCTGGGCCCCACGAACTCTAATAACCTAAGAAGTAAAGGGCAGTAATATGGGGAATGTTTAGAGTCGTTTCATTGCCCTGAAAATTTTCTGTGTCCCTCCCACTGCTCCCTCCCTCCCCCCAACCCAGGGCAGCCACTGACTGATCTTTTTACCGTCTCCATAGTTCTGGCTTTTCTAAGAATGTCACATGGTTGGATGGATACAGTATGTAGTCTTTTCAAATTGGCTTCTTTCAGTTATAATAAGTGTTTAGGTCCGTGTCTTTTATGACTTGATAGCTCATTTCTTTTTAGTGCTGAATACTATTTCATTGTTTGGATGTACCACAGTTTGTCCATTCACCTATTGGACATTTTGGTCATGTCCAAGTCTTAACAATTATGACTAAAGTTGCTATGAACATCCATGTTTATAGGTTTTTGTGTAGACATCAGTTTTCAACTTGTCTGGATAAATACCAAAGAGCCTGATTGCTGAATCATATGGTAAGAGTATTTTAGTTTGTAAGAAACTGCCAAACTGTCTTCCCACGTGGCTGTGCTAGTTTGCAAACCACCTGCAATGAATGAGACTTCCTGTTTCTTTACATTTTTGCCAGCATTTGGTCCTGTCCGTGTTCTGGATTTTGGTCATTCTCATAGGTATGTAGTGGTTGCTCACTGTAGTTTTAATTTGCATTTCCCTGATGACATGTAATGTGGAGGAGTGAAAGTCTTTAGCATTTCATTTTGGTGGGCTGACCCATGCTAGACAGTGAATCAACAATTCCACTCTAAGAATAGACTTAAGAAAACATTAGCACAGATGCACTCAGGGAAACGTTCAAGAATGTTCATAGCAGAGCTGTCCGCAATAGCCCCAAACTAAACTCAACCCGAACGCCCCTTGAGAGGAGCATGAAAAAACTGAATTGCTGACAAAGATGCTCTCCTTTCACCAAATTTTAATCAGGCTCCTGTTTGAACAGACCTGTCTTTGCACTGCCCTCTTTCCTTCTAGAATCCAGTTTGAACAAGAATCCTGTCAGTTTAGTAAAAAATCTACCAACCTTTGGCATCTGACCACCCTCGATAGCTGAGCAAATTCCTCACCCCTCACCCTGGCCTGCCTCTTCCAAAATCCCTGTGAGGTCAGGTTAGCCAGGACCCTCCCTTACCCCTGATATTTGCTCTTAGTAATTTTCTATCCACCGACCCTCACCCTGCTCCTTGGCTGTAAATTCCCACTTGTCCTCGTGTTCAACATGGGGCTCGACCTCTCTGCTCAACTACAAAACCTCGTTGTAGTAGCCCCCCTTGAACGGAGCTCTCCTTACCATCTTTAACATGTCGCAAGTGATTTTTAGCCTTCTGTTTGTCCACCTACTGAACTATTATAAGCCGCGACCATGAGTGGGTTACAGTGACATGCATCAACATGGATGAGCCTTGTCAATTCCAAAAAGCAAGTACTAGAAAACAAGATGCCCTGTAATGTGTTTCGATAAAGTTTAAAAACACACAAGCACAGCTAAATACAATAAATAAAATGTTTAGGCATGTACATGTGCCTAATTTTATATATATATATTTTTTTTTTTCTACCCAGGGCTAATATATATATATATATATATATATATATATATATATGTATTACAAGGAAGTTATAAACCTTAACAACCAGGATAGCAGTTTTACATGAAGGGAAGGCAAAAGATGGGCTAGGTAAGATCATAAGGAGATGTAGGTGCCTGGGGTTGGATGGTGGCTTCATGGGTATTTATTATATTATAAATAAACATATAAATAAATAAGGTCTGTGCATAGGCTAATGATGACAGCATGTCATGAACCAAGGATATGATTAATCCAGTTTTCAGCATTCAATGTATTAAATTAGAAGGAAGGAAGGAAGAGAGAAAGAGGGAAGAATGCCAGTAGAGCCAGCCTCCCTTCCTTCCAACCTGTCTTTCCTTCCTGCCCCTCTGCCTCAATCATTTATCGCATAAACATGTATTAGATGTTTACCGTGAGCCTGGCCCTAGGCGAGGTGCTGTGCCAGGAGCACCTGGACGAATCAGACACCGTCCTGAGCTGACAGTCACCGTCTGCGCAGGACCCTGACAGTTCCCCAAGGGTTTGCAACGTGTGGCTTGGGTAAGGCCACGAAGTGTTGTGCCCCTGGCCCACCCAGGGCTACTTGGGAAGACTGTAGAGCTTTGGACTTAGAAATGAGTAAGATGAAATTATAGCTGGGGGTGCAAAAGCCATAAAGATGAAAACGACAGCTGTGCCCTAGAAATGCTTACATTTGGGGGGGGGCGGTGCGGGCAGGAACAGAGGCAACAGCAACAGTGGGATTGGGCCCCTGAGGGCGGGAAGCACACTGAGCCCAGGGTGTCAGGAGGCTCCTGGGGCAGAACACATGCAAATAGGCAGCTGAAGCTCCCTGGGGAGTCGTACCAGACAGAAAGGTCAGTGTGTGCAAAGGCCTGTGTCAGGGAGAAAGAGCTTGGCTCACTGGAATTGCCTTAGAAGGTCTCAGTGTGGCCTGACCCAGGGCACAGATGTAAGACTAGTACACAGGAGCCAAATTCAGTTGAGAATGGGAAACCATCCTGTGGGCCCTGGGGTACCTGTGAAGGGACTGGGAGGGGAGAGTTTTACTTGGTGAAGACGGCTTTGGCAGCAGGGCAGAGGTGAGGAGGCTGCTGTAGCTGTGGAGAAAGACAGGATGTCCTGCTGAGCTGTTCAGAGGAACAAGATCAGAGAGATGGGCACCTGATGGGCAGTACCACACTGAGGGCTGGGCTCAAAAGGAAGGAGAGAAGGAGGGCAAAGCCATGCAGACCTCACAGCACATTCTCCTCCATGGCACGCACATGTTTGGGGCGAGCTTCAAGCTGCAAAATGTTTCGGAATGGAGGACTTTTGCTTGACTTGTTAAACCACAGTCGATCCACGTGAAAGACAGAAGAGACCAAGGCTCCGATGTCTAAAACCTGGTAAATAGACTGTAAACCAAGCCATGTTGGGAGAAGAGATGAGCAGCGGTGGGGTTCACAGCTTTGCATTATAATTGGCAGTTCTAGAACCCTGACTGCCTGGCCCCCTAATAGACCTTCTGCTCCAGGCATGACTTGCCTCAGCTCAGGAATTCCAAGGCTGCTGCAGCTCTTGGTGAGAAATAGACAACTACAACAGATAACCATGCTCAGGAGAATCTTCTGTCCCCATTACAATGAGAATGCTAAGACCCAAAGACTCCGAATTGAATTTAAGCCCAGGCTATGCTTATGGAATACTGTGCTTACTTTTGAGTGAGACTGGCTAGTTCTTTGAGGGTTTATTTTTTGAATCATCCTTGGACACTGAAGACCATATTGTATTAATTATCTATTGTTACACAACAAATTATCCCCAAATTTAGCAGCTTAAGACAACAGACATCTTTTCTCATACAGTTTCTGTGGGTCAGGCGTCTGGGCACAGCCCAGCTGAGTATCTCTGACTCAAGGTTTCTTGTGAAATCACAGTCAAGGGGTCAGACAGGGCTGCAGTCTCATATGAAGGCTCAGTTAGGGAGCAATCCACTGCCAAATTCACTTGCAAGTTGTTGGCTGCCCTCAGTCCCACACCACATGGGTCTCTCCACAAGGCTGCCTCAGAGCTTGGCAGCTGACTTCTCCCAGAGAGGTGATCCCAAAAGATAGCAAGAGCAAGAATAAGAGAGAGAAGATGAGTAAAACAGAAGCCACAGGTTTGTTTTTAAAAAATATATTTTTATTGATTTCAGAAAGGAAGGGAGACGGAGAGATAGAAACATCAATGATGAGAATCATTGATCGCCTGCCTCCTGCATGCCCTCTACTGGGGATCTAGGAGATAGAGCCTGCAACCTGAGCATGTGCCCTGACCACAGAGTTGAACCGTGACCTCCTGGTTCATAGGTCAATGCTTAACCACTGAACCACGTGGGCCGGGCAACCCATAGGTTTTTGATAACCTAATCTTGGAGGGACATCCCATCACTTCTATGGTGTTCTGTTGGTGAGGAGCAAGTCAATAAGGTCAGCCCACACCTAAGGGGAGGGGTCACACAAGGGTGTGAAACCAGGAGTCATATCACTGGGAGCCAGCTCGGAGGCTGCCCACCTCAATCTGGAGTTTTCATAGCCAGGACATGCTGGCTTCTCCCACAATGGCAAGTTCTTTCCCCACATATCCAGGGGCTCTAGTACTTTGGGCCTACAGGGACACTTGAGGCGCTGATGTGGACACTCCTTTGTGCCTAAGGCATAGTCTCATATACAGGGGTCACTGTGGTGAGCCCATCTGGAGTCCCCAGTGGAGGGAGGAGGGAGCTTCTCAAATAGTGTTCGTTGCACCCTCCCCATCTTGTGATTGAAGCTGCTATAATGTTTTCTAGCAAGGAGTGGAAGCAGTGGGCATACCCTCGTCCACCCCGTCAACCAGATTGGGTTGGGTCCAGGTGGAGAAACCATCCGCTTAAAAGCCTTCTTTAAACTCCTCTTTGTTTCTGATCTTCTTTCCTCAGGTTTTCTTTTCTTGTTCCTCAACCATGCCCAGGGCCCCCCAGTTGCTTGTCAAGTAGGTGTTCTGGGAGGAAGGACTACTGTGGAGATCCCTGGAAATACCGTAAGCGTGAAGGGAGTTCTGAACTGCCATTCAGGTCAGTTCAATCCCATTTACCCAATATCTGTTCTGGGAGAGGAACAGGGGATCCAAAGATATCAAGTACAGATACTTGCCCTCCTGGGAGTTCACAGTATTAGGAGGGAGACAGATGTACAAACGCAATAACAACACAGAATAAGTGCCACAAATACTTGATCAATACATTCTTTTATCACCTCACCACGCCTGCCTGATTCAAGAAGCATCATCTTTGCTTGGGTTGTTTCAGTAGCTTCCATGCTGGTTTCCTCCATCCATCCACTCTGATGCTGAGAGATCTTTCTAGAATGCAGATCTGACAATGTCACTACCCTGGTTAATGGCTTCCCCAAAAGATCCTGGGAAAAGGTCAGACTCTTGGGATGGCCCCCAAGACCCTAGCCACTGTCTATCTCCCCAGCTTCATCTCACCACTTCCTGCTCACGTTCCGGTCATACCATAGGCTCTGTGCTGTGGTAGGTGACTCAAGTGGCATGTGCAGCCACCTCCACTAGGAAGCATTCCCAGATTGCCCAGTCTGGGAAAGGAACCCCATAGCCCCATAGATTGGATTGTCTTCACTTGTCTGTGTCCCAGGTGAAATGGGAGCTCTGTAGGTAGGCTTTCCGGGACTTGGCACAGAGACAGCTGGGGTGAGACAAAGGACAGCGGAATGGAACTGAAGTCAAGTCTGGGCGCACAGAGGATGGCCTCCAGAATAGGAACTTTCAGTTTCCCCAAGGAAGCACAGATGCTAGCAGCACCCTCTAGGCCTCCATTCATCTCTCAGCTCAATTCAGGATCTCTCACAAAGCAGCGGCCCACCATCAGCACTGGGAGCCGGCGAGGCTGAGCAGAGAAACCCCTTTCCCAGCAACTCCAGTGGGCCGGGAAGGCCCTGGGAAGCAAGTGCATTATGAAATGGGACTTCAAGAGATGAGTTGGAGCTTGGTTTTAAAGCATAAAGTGTGGCCATGTGTCTAAGTAAGAAGATATTAAACTATCCTCTTTTCCCGGCTGCTATTTCCCACGTGCGTTGGGTAAAGACACCAAAGCTTTCGAAATGACTCTGGGTGTCTCCACCCCCTCAGGGGTACCCACCGGGCGCGCTTGAATGAATGGGGGAGGACCCGTGCGCATGAATGAGTGCGTGAGGGAGGGAGCGGACGAGCGGGCGGGTGAATGGCGACCACGCCGCCGACTCTGCACAGGGGCGCGGGCGCGGGTTCCACTTCCCTCTCCCGCCAGCTGGTGGCCTCGGGAAGGTGGCGGCGCCCGCAGCGGCCCGAGCTGGGACGGGCCGGGGCGCGGGATGGTGGGGGAAGGGGCGTTCCCGGCGGCCGCGCCTTCCGCGGCTATTGGATTAGTGGCCTTCGGGGATGAGCTCAGCCGGATCGGCTTTCAGCTGCAGCCTCCGGGCCGGCCGGGAAGGCGGGGAGCGGGCGGCGGTGGAGGAGGGGGAGGCGGCGGCGGCTGCAGCATCCAGTGCTGGCCGCGGCGGCCGGCGCGCCCCGCGCACAAAGGCGCCCAGCCCCTGGGGAGGGCGATGAGCGCACCGCAGTCCGCGTCCGGGGCCCAGCTCCAGCCACCGCCGCCTGCGCTCAGGGCGCAGGGGAAGACGCAGGGCGTGCCAGGGGCCGGCGGCCGAGGCGCGGCCCGTGAGCCCTGAGCTCGGGGCTCGCCGCCCTCCGGGTCGGGCGCAGAGCTTTGGAGCCGCTGCTGCGAGGGCCTCGGCGCGCCCCCGGGATCTGCGCAGGAGGGCGCTTGCCCACTCCTACCCGGCCTCTCGCACCTTCCCGTGGCGTCCGAGCGCCAACTTCCCCAAGAACGCTCCAACTCCAGGCCTCCCTGCTGGGCAGAGGGGGCGCTGCTGCAGGGCACCAGCCGCGAGGACGCACCCCTGGCCCCGGGGATCGAGCCGGCATCTTCAGGGCAGCTCGGGCGCCCCTGAGTGGGCGTCGGCGGCAGCCGCCTGCCCGGGGAGTCCAGGACCTGCAGGCGTTCGCCCTCTCTTTTATGGTGAGTGTTCCCCAGCTTCTGGCGAGGGGCGCCCTGAGGCGCGCGGGAGCCGGGAGCCGGGAGCCGAGATGTGGCCGCGCGGACCGCGTGCGAGCCAGCACTCGCCACAGCCGGCCCCCTGGCTGGAGTCCCGTGCGGGTCCCCGGGAATTCCGCTCTGCTGGCTGGGTGGTTTGCGCGCAGCCTCGGGGCGTTTGGGGCCAGCCCCTGCAGCTGCAGGTTCGGAGCCTGCTACTTCTCCGAGTAATGGAGACAGCACAAAAAACTGCTCCCACCCTCTTACCCCCCCCCCCCCCCGCCCCAGTCACCCTGCCTGGGTTTGGGTCCATGATCTGTCATTCATTGGCTGGGTGACCTTGGGCAAGTCTCCGAGCCTCGATTTTCTCCCGGTGGGATGGGGATGCTAATGGTACCCGTTTTTAGGGGCGCTGGTGGGGTCTGTGCTTGTGGCGTATGCAGACCTGTGCCTGGCGCTTAGGCAGCACTCAGTCAGAGGTTAACTGGCTTTATGATCAGCGGCGTGAGCCCAAGCCTGCCACCCAACTTTCTTTTCGGAGCTGCAGCATCTCCCGCACGCAGCTGGCTCTGGTGAAATGGTAGCTGCCCTTGTTTCCTTGTTTCTTATTTTTCTTTTCTTTTCCTTTTTGACCCTGGGGTCGTGTGGCTGGTCGCCCGGCCTGAGCGCTGCTGGGCGCCAGTTCCCGGCCTTGCTTGGAGACAAACTTGGTGCTCAGGAAGGGAGGGGGTCTCCGGCTCCGGAGTCTCGGGCCCGGGGTTGGAGGCTGGGAGCTGGGAAGAAGGGAGGGGGCTTGAGCCTGGAGGGCGGCAAACTAGTTCGTCTGTTAGGCACAGGACCCACCGAGGGCCCTAGCGGGGAGAGGCGGAGCGGGGCGGGGCGGGGAGGGGGGCTGCTTGGGACTGGAAGGGGGAGGAGGGCGCTTCCGTACCGCTGTCACCACAAGGTGGAGGGCTCCCAGCTCTGGAGTCGGGCTTGAGTTCAAATTCTGACTCCGCCACCCGCCTGTGGTGTATGACCTTGGGCAAGTACTGTGCTCTCTCCCAGCTCGGTTTCCTCATCTGGAGGAGGTTGGGATGTGGCGGGTGAGAGTTCTGTCTCTCTAGGAATCTTCGTCCCCATCCTCCCAACATCCCCTCCCCCCCACACACACCCGCTCCCTCCACCACCCTGCACTCTGATGAGCCTAAATCAGGAAGACTTCCAGTGTAATGCTGAGCCTGGGATAACCGCTGTTAGAATTCGGCATCTGCCCGCCCTCTCCCCTGTCAGTCACTGCACCCTGCACCTGGGCGAGAGGGGATCGGGACACTAGATTTTCCCATTTTGGGGTCTCTACCCTCCAACCAAATTCTGCAGCTTCTGTCACTCAGTCTGATGGGGAATCCCTCCTCATCCTCCAAGCCCTTCATTTATTTTAAGTGCTACTGATTATGGAGTTCTTAGAAAGACAAAGTATTGGGGGCATAATATAAATATGCTTTACACAAGGGCATAGCCCTCTGATTGATTCCATTTATTTTTTAATTTTTTTATGGATTAGAGAGAGATTTGTTGTTTCACTCATTTATACGTTCGTTGGTTGATTCTTGTCTGTGCTCTGACTGAGAGTCGAACCCACAGCCTTAGCATGTCAGGAGGAGCTCCCCAGCCAAGGCCCTGATTTCATTAGTTTTTTTCTTCCTGAAAAGCAGTAATACATGAAATTTAAGCTACATTTGGCGAAAAAACAAACAAAATTCAACTTGCCAGCTGTTCCACTTAAACAGCTTTCCAGTTTGTATTTCTATTTTATTTCAAAGACTGATGCAGGAGGAAGGAGGGCTGCTGTGGAGGCTGGCGGCCTGCTGGGGTGTGGGGTAGGGATTAATGAGTGTCAGCAAGGCAAGAGGAGGTGGGAAGGCTCCGGGGACACCAGGGCATGTGGTGCCTGGGGAGTCTGGCATGACTGGTCTGCAGCGGGCCATGCAGGGCGACTGGGTGTGAGAGAAATAAGAACAGTACTTTTACGCACTAAGCTAAGGGGTGCAGCTTCTCCTTGGAGAAGCCACCTGGGAGAGTTGAAAGAAAAGGAGGTGGGCTGCAGGAAAGGTGGGTTGGGGAGCACAGATTGGAGCCCCGTAGCCTCATCAGAAGATCATTGCCGTCATCCAGGCCAGGGAAGTGGAGGACATTGAGCGAGGGAGACGGAGAGATGGGGGACCCCTGGCAGGCACAGGGACGTGCACAGAGGAACCTGGTATGCCACAGAGGGAAGGGGCTGAGGTCAGCCCTGGTGTGTGGATTCTGAAGTGCCAGTGGGTGCCTCCATGTCTGACATCTGGAGAGGGTGGAGGCCTATGGTGAAAAGAAGCCAGCTGGCTTTACAAGGTCTTCTGAAGGAGCCCTAGTCTGGGGTGCCCCAAGGCTTCTAGATCACTGGGTGCTGAGGAGAGAAGGTGGAGCTGGAGACACAGTTTGGGAGAATCTGCAAGGGCTGGGAATGCCAGTCAAGCCGAGAGATATGGAGAGAGAGAGAGAGAGAGAGAGAGAGAGAAGGGCAGAGACTGAAGATGTGACCTAAGGGGTACCCCATTTATGGGGCAAGCAAGGTGGGCCCTGGAGCCAGGAGGTGGTGGGAAGCTGCTGTGAGCCGTACACCTTCTTGTGCTGCTATGTCCAAAGGAAGAGGCCCAGAGCTGCTCCAGAGTCGCCCACCTGGCTGTTCCTGCTGTGGAATGTCATTTGGGGTGAGCCTGGAGCTCTGCCTTCTCCAGGAAAAAGTGTTCAGTCCAGTGAGCTGGGCCACAGAGACATCTGACCTGTCACCCACACACCGAGTGCTCTGCAAGTCAGATGGACAGGTTCCTGGGGTCGGGTGGCTCCCTCCCATCTGGTGCTGCCTCTCTCTCTCTGGGCCCCCCTGACTCCCTGCTTCCTCACCACCCCCTCTTCCTCTCTAGTCTCCCCCCTGGTATCTCAAAAATGATCTCAGAGACCCGTCAGGCTTACCAGAGGGACCTTCAGAATTCCCAGCAGATCCCTATTATGGTAGCCTAGATCAAGTCTGAGGCAAGAATAGGTTCGCTTTTCTTCCAGACATCCAAGTTTTCAGACAACCAGTTATACCAACGGGGCAGAGTGCAGCCTGGGAGAAATGAGGGCTGAGACAAGAAGATTCTTGTGTTTTCTTCATAGGAGTCTTCCCAAGCAGGTCGCATTATGCAGCACCCTCCCCCACCCCCTCTCCTCCAGCTTTGCTCCAACCTGAGCCATGCTGGGCCTCGCAGAGACCAGCTGTCCTGCAGAACCACCCCCATGTGCCTGGGGCAGCCCTCTGGGCACAGGGGCAGCTGCAGCGTGGACCGTGGACCGGGCCTGCCAGGAAGGTGCGTCTCTTTCAAATGACCTTGCAGAGCATGCTGGCCTGCAAACCTCCTTCATCCCATCCCCTGCTCTTCTTGTTGGCTGACAGCCCGAGCTTCCGCCTTGGGGGCTCCTGGCTCAGCCACGCGTGGGAGGATTCCCATGGAAACCCCACAAGAAGGAGAGGCTCGGGGAAGCCTCATTGATTCAGCTCCAGGAAGACAGGCGTGAGACAGTGACACCTGGGCCTGGACAGATGGCTCTCTTTGTGAGCTCTTGGGAAGAAAGGGCTTGCCCAGCCAGTTGCAGGGTGAGCTCTGGGCCTGCATATAGAGGGGGAACGCTAATGGACGCCTGTGAATAAAACCTGGGGGTTCTTTAGCTCATTCATCATTGGCAGGTTCATTCTGAATGAGCATCTTTTCTTCAAATAGCTCTTCTGCTTAATGTTTGTACTGAGAAAATCTTTAAAAACCCCAGTCTGAGCAGGCATCATTGTCTGCTTACAAAGGTACGGAGGTGAAAAGGAGGAATGGAGGATCGGCTCCCCGAGCTCTGTGCTCCCCCAGTACTCGGTGGAGTGCTTTCGAAGGCAGCAGGTGGCTTTTGTTCATTTGTTCGGGCCTGTGCACTGTGTAGACGCTCTCCCTGGGCCAGAGCCACGCCGAGTCCTGGGGACTCCAGTGAGAAGACCCAGCCCCAATGTGTGTTCCCCTGGCGGGTGGGAGGGAGACAGCTAAGAAGACATCACGGCCCCTTGTGATTAGTCTGTGATGGAGGCAAGTACAGGGTTCTGAGAACGGGGGGAGGCCTTGATACCCCAGGCAAATGAATTACCCAGAGGTGTGCAGTGTGGGGGTGAGCAGGGAGAGAGAAGGAACAATGGCAGCAGCATGTGAGGGCATGTGGGTGGGGAGATGGGGAAGGGGTTCAGGGAGGAAGATGGGCTGGGTGAGCGGGGGGGAGCATTTGGGGAGGGTTAGGGTCAGGAGGTCTGCACTTGATCCGGAAAGTGGTGGAGAGACGGGAGGATCTCAAGCAGGGAGCGTGAGTAGATGGGCTTTGCGTTGTACAAATGCTGGAGTATGTGTTTGAAAGCAGTATGCAGTCTGTTAGAGGAATTCAAGTGTATGAACCTGTACTGCTTTTTACAGTCCTTGTCAGTATTCAGACCTGTAACTGGGTGCGACCCCTTTGGAGTCAACTCTCCCTCGAAGGAAGTGACAGGGTCTCAGACGTTCCTGTGGCCTCAGACCCACAGAGGCAGCATTGCTCTGCTTAAAAGAAGGAGTGAAACCCACAGCCATGCACTCACTACTCCAGCAAGTCTGAGCCAAAGGCCGCACTGAGGGGAGGGCATTTCACCCCATCATTACCAGTTCCTGCAGCAGTCACGCCGCCTGGCAACCCCCCTGCCTGGGGAAGCCCAGCCAGACAGGCCTCCCAGAAGGGGGTTCCGAGTCCTCCGCCTCTGAAGACCGAGTGTCACATTTTGCAAGCAGCTGAGGCTCCTTAAGCATTGCAACATCAGTGCTTCGTGTCTCCTCATTTCCCTGTTGAACTGCAACACTCGCCAGGGTCCGGGGAAGAGCAATGGGCAATCTGAGTTTTTGTGTTCTTGCTCTGCCATCATTGAAGTCCTGGGACGGATCCTTCCGGATAATGTCACTAAGCATCCCCCTCCAAGCATGGCAGAGGACAGTGTGTTTGGTTTGGGGGGGAATGTGATGGAGGCACCTTAGGCATTGCCCAGTGTGCCCCGGGCTTACTGGGCTCGGAGATAAGGTGATTTCTATCAGGAAGTTAACTCTCTTGTATCTGCCTCGAGCCTGGCCCCGGGCCACGAGCTGTGGTGGAGATCAAAAGAGAAATGTGACAAGTGCCCACTCCCTCTGGCTGGAGAGAGAGGGCAGGGATTGAGCCTGACTTGGCCACTACTGTGTCCCTAGCTCTTAGCAGCACAGAGCCTGGCACATGGCAGGCATTCACTGAGTGTCTGTTGAACAAACAAATGAGGACTGGAAGCAGGAAGGGTGCACAGCAGTGTCTAACAAAGGGGCGGACTGGCTACAGCCGTGAGTCGGCTGCCCAGAGGCTGTGACAGTGGTAGAACTGGGCCTGGGTGTCTCTAACTTGGGATCTGAAGAGAGTAGACGAGACCTCCCTGAAGCCCAGTGCCGCTTCTCCACATCCACATGTGTGCTGGGCCCTGTCTTCAAAGTACTGAGCCAGGAGACCCAGGTGAAGGCTCCCTGTCCTCAGGGGAGTGCCCCTCTGGGTAGAAGAATGCAGATGAGCAGGACCAGGGTGTCCTGGCTGGCCCCGTGCACAGGGTGTGGAGCGGCAGGTGGAGGCCGAGTGGAATGGGGCAAGCTTCTTGGAGGAGGTGGGGCTCTCAGGCAGGACTCGGGAGAGGAAGGATGGACTCAGGACCCCCCACACCTGGACAGAGACATGAAGACTTACCTGTGACTTACCCAGTTTAGGAGTTGGGACTCTGTCGCTTCCTGTCTTCTAGCTCCGGCCTTGGCCCTGTCTCCATCTGGTCATTCTGTTTCCTTTTTTATTTTTTAAATTAATGTCAGAGAGGAAGGGAGAGGGAGAGATAGAAATATCAATGATGAGGGAGAATCATTGATTGGCTGCCTCCTGTGCACCCCACACTGGGGATCGAGCCTGCAACCCGGGCACGTGCCCTGACTGAGAATCAAACTGTGACCTCCTGGTTCATTGGTCAGCGCTCAAGCACTGAGCCATCCCGGCTGGGCTGGTCATTCTGTTTCTTGATTCTGACCTGACTGTTGCTCTTGACAGTTTCTCCTGGAGCTGAATCCTGGAGTACACCCATGGTTGTTTCTTTAGGATGCGTTCAGATCGAGAGAGGGCAATGTTGGAGGATTCACACAGTTGAAAGCAGCACTTGACATTCCCCGGATGCCTCTTGGGTGCCCTGTGCCATTCCAGACTTCACAGATGTCAACTCTGATCCTTGCAAAGGCAGGTGAGGTTAGCACCTGGTTAGCCACACTTTTCGGATGCATCTCAGAGAGGTTAAGTCCTTGCCCAGGCCCAGTGGACAGACAGGAATTCAGCCCCTGCCTGCCCTTCCTTATATTGTGATGTCACTAGTTTTCCTTAGTGGACATGAACACTCCATCCTGGTCCCTGTCTGGGGGGAGGGGAGGCAGCAAAGGGGCTGTCTGTTATATGTCCACCTTGCCATGTCCCCCGTGTGGGTAGCCTTCAGGATCCCCGCCTGCCACTGATGGTGGCAGAGGCGTTGAGGCCCTGAGGCTGCGGCCAGGAGGGAGGGCACCTTGCCCTCGATGACCCCGCATGGGTCTCCTTTGAAGCTGCTGCCCGGCTGCTGCTTTCACACATCTTCGAGTCGTCTCTTCAACAGCAACAGAGCTGGCATGGTCGTGGACCTTTCCCTTAGGCATGTCCAGCGTGGGCACCATGGAGAGGCTCTGTCCCAACAGCGCGGAGGAGGATGGTAGAGCGCAGACTCATCCTGCTGTGGTCCTGGGGTCCCTTCCTGCCCTGCCACTCACTGGGAACCTCTCCCTGGGAGTCTGTTTCCTCTTTTGAATAAAGGGGTACATGCCTCATAGTTCCTGTGGAGCAGCTGTCACGCCGCCTGGCACAGAGTGAGTACATGTGTTGAAGGTTAGCGATGGAGAAGGCGCGGGCAGTAGAGGCAGTGGGGACATTGGGTTCTGGCTGCTGAGGGTGGGAGCAGCCCTGCTGGCTTTTACCTGTGTGACTTTGGGCAGGCTGCTTCCTCTTGGAGCCTAGTTTCCTGGTCTGTTAGAATTCCAGCGGAGGTGCCTTTAAGTGAATTACAAAAGTGACAGATTCCAAGGCCCCTGACCACCCAGTCAGACGCCCTTGGGCGGTCTGTGCAAACTTCCTGAGAGGACCCCGGGTGAGAGTGCTGGTTCAGCTGATGGAGTCTCCCCCACATGCCCTGTGCCTCTCACATGTTATCTTTTTTTTTTTTTTTTTTAAATCCTCATCCGAGGATATTTTTCCATTGATTTTTAGAGAGAGTGGAAGAAAGAGGGAAAGACAGAAATATCTATGTGCAAGAAATCGATGTTGGTTGCCTCCTGCATGAGCCCTGACCAGAGCCTGCAACCCAGGTATGTACCCTTGACCGGAATCAAACCCAGGACCCTTCAGTCCTCAGGCTGAAGCTCTATCCACTGAGCCAAACTGGCTAGGGCTCACATGTTATCTTATTTCTCATAACCTGGATGAGTCTTAAGGGCTGGATGAAACCCTTTGAGTTAAATACTTCTCTCCCTCGCCCTTTCTTCCTTCCTCCCTCTTACTCCTTCACTCTTCCCCTTCCCTCCACAGTAATGAATGGTAGCAAACTGGACACAGCACCTTGTTTGTTTGACTTCATCTATCGGTTGAATCTTCCATATCAGGACCTTCTTTTCTCCAGCTGCATAGTTTTCTCTTATATGGGTTTGCCATAATTTATAGTCTTATCATTTACAGTCTTCAGTGCAATAAAAGCAGAACTTCTTGCATATTTATATATGTGACACATATGTAATTTACATATTATATATTATACAATACATACATGATATATATTACATACTAGAGGCCCAGTGCACAAAAATTTGTGCACTCGGGGGTGGAGGGGTCCCTCAGCCTGGCCTGTGCCTTCTCGCAGTCTGGGACCCTTCAGGGTATATTCACCTGCTGGTGTGCCTGGCCAGCCAGGGTGAGGGGCTGATGGCTATTTGTAGGCTTGCCAAGCCACCCAGTGGGGACCCTCACCCCATGGGGGTGTGGCCAGCCTGGGTGAGGGGTTGAGGGCCGTTTTCAGGCTGCTCACAGGCCCTTTAGGGTTCGGATCCCTACAGGGGTGCCTGAATGGAAGCAGGTATCTGGGGTTTGTTTATCTTCTATAATTGCAACTTTATAAGCCTTGAGTAGAGCTCAGGGCCCACAGGGCTCTGGCTTCCTCCATTGCCCGGGGCAACTCCAGCTCTGTGGCCACAGCTATCTTAGTTGAGTTAATTTGCATATCTGTTCCTGATTGGTTGGTGGATGTGGCTTGTGGGTGTAATGGAGTGAGGGTTAATTTGCATATTACTCTCTTATTAGATTAGATACACATATATATGTATATATGAAGTTTTGCACATTTGAGAGCATATCTGAATAAATACTGGAAGAGGACTTGCTAGGTCAAGGGTATGTGCATTTGTAATCCAAGAAATGGTGCTAATTTGCCGCTCACTGAGGTTGCACCATTTAACCTTCAATTTAGCAACGTAGAACCTGCCTGCTTCTCCAGGAAAGTGTTGTCCAGCTTTTTGACCTTCACTAATACACTAATAAAGGGCATTTCATTGTAGTTCTAATGCTTTCTCTTTTATTACACATTTGGTAGGTAGATCGTCTTTTCAAAGAAGCTGTTTGTTTTTTGTGTGTGAACTGTTAGTAGTATCCTGTCACGTTTTGTATTTGGGTTGGTCTTCTCAGACTCATTTGTAGGAGTTTGTCATATTTATGATTTGTGTCGCACGTATCTGCCCATTTTAAAACAACAAACAAGTCTAACTTCTTTTATGGGTGTTCTTGCTATGCTATTTGGTTATTTCACATTTGCATTTCATATTTTACATATTTCTGTCTTCCGCTCCTCTCTTAAATGATTAAGTGGTTTATAGGGCTTATATTTTATTTAGTCACAAAGTCATGCATTTAAAGTATATTTAGTAATATATGAACATATTAATTATTAAATTTTAGGTGAGATAACCTGAATAAAGTCCCATGATGCCAATTTAAAAAAGGAAAACTTACTAATATTTTATGGACAAAAAAGGAATAAAATGAAATACATCCAAATACTAACTATTTTTATCTGGTTAATAAGAGTTGATTTCAAGTTTTTGTACATTTTCTAAAATTTAGAAATTAATTTAATGTTTTTAGTAAATAGACTTTAGACTAGTTTTAGATGGATAGAAAAACTAAGTAGATGGTACAGAGAGTTCCATATACTCACACCCAGTGTCCCCCGTTATTAACATCTTACATTAGTGTGCTACATTTATCACAGCTAATGAACCAATATTGATTATTGTTATTAACTGAAGCCCATACTTCATTCAGATTTTCTTAGTTTTTACCTTCGTTTTACCTTAGTTTTTAATGTCCGTTGGCGTTCCAGGATCTCATCCAGGACATCACATCATACTGGTTGTTATGTCTCCGTGGGCTCCTCTTGGCTGTGGCTATCTTGAATGGCCTTGACAGTTTGGAGGAGGACTAGTGGGGTATTTAGATGGACTCTGTCCTATGTTTTTCTCATGATTAGACTCAGGGGTTTGTAGGAAGACAACCATAGAGGTAATGTGTTATTTCATTACATCCTATCAAGGGTACATATGATCAACATGATAGATCATCATCATAATATGATACCATAATATAGACTAAATGAGTAGATTAAGTGGTTTATATGTTTTATTGGTTTGGTTTTTGTGGTACTGTGCTCAGATTATTTGATTAGTTCTATTTTTTTTCTGTCTTATTATGCTTAATTCATGTATTTTTATGCTTTTTTTATTTGCTAGTATAAGTAAAACAGGCACAATGGCCTTTGAGCACGATTTGAATGAGATCCCACACATTCTAATACATGGAATATTTCTTATTATTCTCCGTCTCTAGGTATTCTGGAATTTCTATATAGACCTCTGTTTTAAAATCTGGGTTGATTAAAAGAGAGTTTCTTTGTTTGTTTATAGCCATTTTACTGTTGATACCGTAGTCACATTTAAATTGGCAAAACTGCTCCATGACAGACAGGACGGAGATTGTCACGCACAGAAAAATAAGGAAAGGTTTTCGTAAAGCTTGAGAAGTGCCGCAGTGACACAGGGCTGGCTGCAGCAGTCTGCCAACGCCGCCGAGGGTGCGCGTGGCAGGAGAGAAGGTGCTCCGGCAGTAGTTGGCCTACTTCTGTTGGCCTGAGACCACTGCTGCCTCCGAAGGGGAATTTCCTAATGTGCCTGGTGAGCCGAGTACTTGTAAATAACACAGACACAAACAGGCTAAAGTGACTAAAGGCAAGTTTTTAAAAATGTTCATGTGGCAGAGTTTTGTGATCCATAATTTTGTGATTAATTTCTAGTTTTGCTTCTGTGTTATCAGATTCTGTATTATTTCAGCTTTATTGGCCTAAAATATGGGACATTTTTTTGGAAATATATGTCAATTAAAACCATCTTATTAATTATGCAATGTTGGTTTTTTCTGACTTTATCTAATGTGGTCCCTTGATCTGTCATAAGCTGAAAGAGGTGAATTAAAACCACCTGCCTCTAGTGTGTATCTGTCTGTTCTTCCTTGTGTTTCCTGTTGCTTTTGCTCTGAATTTTTGGTGCTATTATTTGGTGTGTTAGATCAATTGTGGGTCATATTCAGTATTATTATAATGTGTTCTTCTTTGTCTCATTTAAAACCATTTATCCTGAATTCAAATTTACTTGACTATATTAAGGTGATAGTGCATGCTTAATTTGAGGTAGCATTTACCTGGTATGTATTTGCTCTTCCTTTATTTTCAAAATTGTCAAATCATTTTGCTTTGGGGGTGTCTCTTGTAGGAAGCATATTGTTGAGAGTTTGGTTGTGTTCCCCAGTCTTAGGATCCTTTCCTTTTGGTAGTTTTCCTTTTAGTAGTTTTATGTCTCTTTGCTTCCATTGCTGTTTAAAACAAAGTCTTTCATGGTATGGTTTATTTTGTGTTGTGTTCCTCCTAAGAACTGGAAGGTTTGTATTTTTAGTTCTCAAGGTAGCCTTTAGAACTACGTAAAATGCATTAAAAATTTTTTTTAAGGATTGTACTAGTTGTCTCCCTTTTGAAAAAGTGATCATAAAACTAGTTTATAAATGTAGTCATGATTTTTATGTGCTTTGTGACAGTTTTTTTTTTCTGGTGAGTTTTCTTGGTTAGTCATTTTTTCCTGTTCTTTTCCTCCTTGATTTCTCCTCTAGCATCTTTTGACTATATTGTGTGCTGGTCGCTCTTTGAAAGGGGAGAGCCTTCTCAAATCAGCATTTTGCAGGGCACGCATGTAGAGGAGGTTCGTGGCAATATTCCATGACAGCAGGGCCGCTCTCAGGTTCATGGTAACTGTTCACTGGACTGTGGCAGTGATTTCTTTTAGCTTCTACACAGACCACAGAGACCTGCAGCTACAGCCTTCCCCCAATTCAGGCCCCTCGTCCACTCGGCCTCACCAACACACTGCTCCCTGTGAAGATGGCTGGTCTGTGGTTTTCTGTGTTAGCCCTATCCTCCTCTTTCCTCCTCAATCCCCCTGCCTCCCACCCACCTTCCTATGAGACCCCCAACTTCCTTCCATCCTCAGGTGGTTGCCTTATGTTCACATCCATGTTCCTGGGTGACCTGGGTGTCACAGGCAGCTCCCATTGCCAGGCCACAAGCCCTGCTCCCATTTTTCCTGGTTAGGAATCCTTGTTTGTTTTGTTTTGTTTTGTTTTGTTTTGGGAGTACAAGCAAGAGAGATCAGGCAGCTTTAGCCGAGTGCTGCAGCCACAGGTGGCTTGTGTAGGTGCTTTCTCACACCCCCTTTGATCCTCACTGCTTCTGGCAGCCCTTCACTGCTTTTGGCAGCCTCTCCTTAGAAGCTGTGGCTCAGGTTACAAATGTGCTCTAGTTTTGCCAAAGATAGAATTTGCATTTCTGTGTCGCTTTCTCTTTTACTGTGGGTGATGTGGGATATCAAAAGGCGTACCTTTATCCTGCTAAGTTAGAACAGTCTGGTGTTGTGAATTTTCCTTGCTACGCGTTCTGGTACTCCTCCAGAGTCAACATTAGCCAGAGCTCTCTGCATGGCGTCGGCACGAACTGAAGCTGGGGTCTAACCATAGAAAGGAAAGGGAAATGGGAGTTGAGAATAAAGTAGGAGGATTAAAGAAGAAATGCGCAGCACCTCCGCCTGTCTGTGCGGCAGCAGGTTTCCCTCCCTCTCCACCTGCACCCTGGCTGGGAGTCGTGTGTGGGTGGGAGGCCACGGCCCGCCGGAGCAAGGGATGGAAAACACCTGTCTCCTGGTCTGTCTCAGTGGAAGATTTCCTGAGCCCAGCCACTCTCAGGCCAGGGTGGGGAGGGCACATGCCTCTGCCCTGGACAGGCTGCAGGGCTCAGCTCCCAGAGAGATGGAGAGCGGGATTTGGATGCAGTTCAGTTTGGCTCCAGAGCCTGGACACTAGCTCCCTTATCCCCAGGCTTCCTGCTCCTCTTCCCACTCCATCCTCAGATGCTTGCCTTGTATCCATCCCCATGTTCCTGGGTGATCGTGCTGGATCCCCGCTCCGTATCACACTTCTCAACACTGACTTGTACCTTAGATGCTCCGTCAGTTCCCCAGGGCCTCCAGGGAAAGGAGATGGGGGGCCATAGCCTCTGTGTCTCCGGCCCCCATGTCTTCGACAGCTGTGCCCCCAGCCTTGCCACGGGGCGTGTCCTTTGGAATCAAATGCAGCCTGGGCTCCTGTCCAACCTCTGTGATCTTGGACAAGTCATTTCTCTGGGTTTAGTCCATATTTCCACAAGAAAATGACCCAGGATTGCTCCAAGTACAGGCCCTGGACGCTGAAGCCAGGTGGCCTGTGTTTGGGCCTTGACTCAGCCCCTTATTGGCTGTAGGACTTTGGTTAATTACCCTGTCTCTTCCGGTTTTCTCATCTATAACTTGGGAGTCCTGTATGTGTCTTGGGGAGGTTTACAGGATTAAATAAACTAATAAACATAAATCATTTAGAACGGTGTCTGGCATATAGCAAGTCTTCGGTGCGTGCCAGATGTATCCATTCATTATTATTAGCGCATCGAGGGTCCAGCACGATCACCCAGTAAGGGCCCAGCCAAGGCCTGGGCACAAATGGCATCGATGCTGCTGTTACGACCTGTGCTCTTTGCTTCCTTCCAGGAGCTTGGCCCCCGGCCCCAGCCCGGCAGAGGCTGTGGAGGTAGACCGTCCGGCAGCCTGGTTCCCAGGCCCCTGGCCCATCCCTGGCAGCGTGGCCTGAGCCTGGGCCCCTCCTGGCCGTGAACCATGGGCCAGAAGCTCTCGGGGAGCCTCAAGTCGGTGGAGGTCCGCGAGCCGGCGCTGCGGCCGGCCAAGCGGGAGCTGCGCGGAGCAGAGCCGGAGCGGCCCACGCGGCTGGACCAGCTGCTGGACATGCCCGCGGCGGGGCCGGCCGTGCAGCTGCGCCACGCGTGGAACCCCGAGGACCGCTCGCTCAACGTCTTCGTCAAGGACGACGACCGGCTCACCTTCCACCGGCACCCGGTGGCGCAGAGCACCGACGGCATCCGCGGCAAGGTGGGCCACGCGCGCGGGCTGCACGTCTGGCAGATCCACTGGCCGGTGCGGCAGCGGGGCACCCACGCGGTGGTCGGCGTGGCCACGGCCCGCGCGCCCCTGCACTCGGTGGGCTACACGGCGCTGGTGGGCAGCGACGCCGAGTCGTGGGGCTGGGACCTGGGCCGCAGCCGCCTCTACCACGACGGCAAGAACCGGCCCGGCGTGGCCTACCCCGCCTTCCTGGATCCCGAGGAGGCCTTCGCGCTGCCGGACTCGCTGCTCGTGGTGCTGGACATGGACGAGGGCACGCTCAGCTTCGTCGTGGACGGCCAGTACCTGGGCGTGGCCTTCCGCGGCCTCAAGGGCAAGAAGCTGTACCCGGTGGTGAGCGCCGTGTGGGGCCACTGTGAAGTCACCATGCGCTACATCAACGGCCTTGACCGTAAGTGCATGGGGCGTCCGCCTGGCTCTGGGGGGTCGGCGAGGGAGGCTGGACGCAGGTGAGGTGACCCTGCCGTGTGCAGAGGGTGTGATGAGAACGTGGACTCTGGGGACACGCTCTTGGGTGGGATGCTTAACTCCCCTTTGCTGGCTTAGCGATCGTGCGCCGTGCCTCGGTTTCCCCAATGTTTGTGATGATGGCTAGGGCTGCGTGGACGATCAAATGAGATAATACTGTGCGTGAAGGAATTACAAGAGGGACTGGCACCTAATAAGAACTTCGGGTGTTGACGCTGACTTGGAACCCTTCCCCCTGTAAAAAGGTTTTGCACAATGAGGTCACAGCAGAAGGCGAGTGGCCAGGAGAAGGCACAGCCCCTGTACTTAAGTGCCATGCACGGAAGTTACTGATAAATAATAAGTAATGATCACAACTATCCTTTACTGACCACCTGCTGTATGCGGGGCTAAACACCCCAATTCCGACCCTTCCTTGTGATTTGTCTGTTAAAGGGGGCCGCTGCCTCTCTCCTCTCTGGCCGATCATCGCCTCGATGGGAATGAGGGCTGCACGTTGCGGAATCTTCTGATTTTTCACGGGGACCCAGAAATCTAGATTTTGTGTCAACTATCCCAATTTTAAAGTTGGTCGCTGCTGACAGCAGCATATGGGCCAACAAAACACCCTTGCAGGCTGCAGACAAGCCCGTAGGCTGCTGGGTTTGACCCCTAACGGTTCTAAGGTCTCCCTGCACCGAACATACACAGTCATCCTGCGAGGCAGCAATGACAAAAGTGGTTACTGGTTTTAGGATGGACTCACTCCTGGAGGCACATGGATGTCTATCCCTAACAATGGCAGGACCTTGTGGGCTCACACACTCCTTGTCCAAACAGAGGTCCTGCCACACCCCTAAAAGCTCCCACCCCTAAAAGCTCCCAGAGGTGGGTGCTGAAAGCCAGAATTTCAGTTCACTCATTTTGAATGAGAGCCATAATTGTCCCCATTTTAGAAATGAGAAAACTGAAGAGTGAGGCTACAGAGAGCTGGCACCCAGTCTCCCCGGGTGTGTCAGCCTCTGAAGCCCACTCTTTTCTTCATGCTTCCCCCATACGTTGAGGGACTGAGAGTAACACTCAAGAAAAGTCAAGAACAAGATTGTACTCAGGTAAGATTTATACTTAAGTGCAGAATGGGTTGACTTTTCAAGGGCGGCAGGCCAACAGACGTGGCTGGTATGCTCACCTCTCTGGTATAATTGGTGACATTCTTGCTCATATTTCATTTTTCTAGTTGCTGGACTAAGAGTGCCGTTGAATGGCACAGTGTTGTTCTGGTTAAATCTAGGAGCAGATGAATCTGTTCTAGGAAGGCTACTTTAGTCATCCCAGTGCCTCGTGGAGAACGTCTGGACGTGGTGACCAGGCAAACCTCAGTGCTGAGAAAACCAACAGCAGCAACACTCGCTTAAAATCAGAATTGGAAAACTTACTTGCAAGAATTGGTCACTGGACTAGGCAGGTGGGCTTGGTGGATGGCTCTTGAGTCTGATTTGCCTTATTCCCACCTGCATCCTTAACCCTCGGTGTCTTTGGTGAGTCAGTCACTCTAATGCCTTGCAGCTCATTTTACCCATCTGTAAATTGGGACAGTATCAGATCCTTTTCAGAGCTACTGTGAGATCTGGTGTGGGGGCACCAATAATATGGTAGCTGAGATTAAAGGCTGACATTGATGCCCTGTGGGAGCTACCTGGGTCTCCTTGGTGGGCTTCCTCCTGGGCATTGATTCACACTCGGGTATCATCTGGTGCTTGGTTTTCGGGTTCCAAGCTAAGGTGCTAGCGCGGTTGCAGCCAGTGGCTCTCCCACGCATGATAGGATTGGAGCAATCTAGCCATGTGCCCTCCTCGGTGTGCTGCTGGGGGTGTGGGTCTGCGTGGAAAGAACAGTTGTGTTTGGGGCATTTTGAGCTCCTGGACCCTTCAGCTGGCTAAAGAAACTTGAGACTGAAATTTGGAGTGTTCCATCCTCCGCACTGGCAGTGATTTGATTTTTTGTCCAGGGTAGCTGAAGCTGGAATGCCCTTCCAGGACTCCAGGGGAGCCCAGGATGGCATGGGATGTGAGCCTATGGCGTCTCCCATTCGGCGACAGGATTGACTTGTCTGCTGTGCCACTGGCCTGCTCCCTAGTTAGGAGTCATGTTCTCTGTCTCAGGCAGGGTATGCCTGCAGAAAGGGGGAGCTCAGCTTCTGTGGGCTCCTAAAGGCCCATGGTCAGTGGGACAAGACCTGAGTATAGGGTGGGCCATAGCACAGCTGCAGTGGAGTCTGGCAGGAACTACTTGGGAAGGGACTGGACTCTGTGATGCCTGTAGCCGGTGACCTGGGCTGACGTCCACCATTGGGTCCCTGGGCACAGGGAAGGGTTTCGCTCTCAGGAGTCTCTGGGCAGGGAAGGTGACCCAAGGTGGGATTCTGTGCATGAGAATTCCGAGCCCACAGCGGTCGTGGAATGGTGGTGGGTCCCCAAACTCAGGCCCTCCTGGGACGCGGCCGCAGTTAGAGACAGGCTCAAGAGCAGAAAGGTGGGGCTGCTCTCTGGGGTGGTTTCCCCACAAGATCATGGGGCAGAACCCTGCCCAGGGTCCTCACAGACCTCAGTGCCCACCAGGAGGCCACGGACAATGATTACCTCCCCTTTCTGAACCCATTGTTCTCCTCTGTAAAACCGGCACAAAGCCCGCCCAGCACAGAGCTGGCGCGGAGCGATTGGAGCTCACTGCTTTGATTAACCAGGTGAGCTGGGCCGGGTCCTGGGGTTCACTTTATGGATTAAAACAGAAATGGCCTTAATAGAGCCTTCTCCTCTAATGTGATTAAAGTAAGCTATACCATTTTCTCAAATTTTGAATATTTATGACTGTAAAAGCAAGACTTGGAAAGTGCTAACTGTGTTTGACTCTGAAGCGTGTGCGCGTTGAGGGAAGAGCTCCCGGAAGTGCTCTTTCCGTTGCAAATGCAGTTCTGCAGCGATGTTCTGCGGCTGGGGTCGGCTCTAAAGAGCTGTAGGCCTCCTGGGGCCTTTGCTCCCTAGTGAGCTGAGACACGGAAGCCCTGCCAGGCAAATGGGCAAGCTGTCTCTAGGTGACAGGGCCTGGGGCCCAAATAACACCATCAATAACTGATACTTACACAATAACAGCAGAAACTAACGACGTGCTTGGAGTGTGCAGGACTGTATTCTCAGCACTTTACAAGTTCTAACCCAATCCTTGTAACGGACTCTGTGAGCTAATACCTGTGTTACCATCTTTATTTTATGATGAAGAATTGAGGCACAGAGAGCTTGAGTCAGCTGCTCAAGGCCACACAGCTAGTAACTGGGGGAGCAGGATGCACACTGAGACCGGTCCAATGAGTCTTTTGTGAAACTGTTGGCAGGCAAGGCAGAAAGAGAACGGACAGGAGAAGGTGCTCCCCCCATCAAGGTGCAGCAAAGGGTGGGGCCCTTTCCTGTAGCTGTGAGTTTCAGGGAGGTTCTGAGATGCTGTTCCTGTGTTTCCTCCTCCCTGCCAGCAATCAAAGCTCTTGGCTCAGCACAGAGCTCTTCTGGGTGTTCCAAACAGCTAGTCGCATAAAGGCGGCCCCAGCAGTGGCCATGGATCAGGCATGCTTTGATTGCTAACGGGATAATGTCGCTGAAAATGTCCCAGCTGCTGTGAGGTTTGGCCCCTGGGATGGGCCAGGCCTTTGGAATCAGCTCTGGGCTGGTTTCAGGACTTGCTTCTGGACTCATGCTCCTGGCTCCTCCTCCATGCTGTCTGCCAGGAGGGCTGACAGACCGGCTTTGTCTCCTGTCTTGGAGTTCTTGGGTGGTGAGTGGTATGTGAGTGACACAGGAAGTGGAGAGGGGCCGCAGGTGGAGACGAGCAGGCTTGGAGTCCTGAGCAGCTTTGATTTGGGGGCCATAATAATTATACCTTTTAAGAGATACCACCCATGTTCTGTGCCTTGAGCCAAGTGTTGCACTCATTTTATTCTTTGTGTGTGTGTGTGTGTGTGTGTGTGTGTGTGTGATACAATAAACCTGAGGCAAGGTGACTATTACCATCCCCATTTTATAAAAGGAAACTGATTCTTGGAAGGTGAAGAATTTGCCCAAAGCCACACAGCTAGCAAGTGGCAGAGCTGTACTTAAACCCAGGTCATAATCGCTCCTGTGCCCAGCCCCGTGGCCTGGGCCAGCCCTGCTTCTATTCTGCCCACCGCGCAGGGTCTGGTTCCACAGAGCGGGTGTTGGTGTCCTGGGCTGACTTTCTGAGGGTGGAGAGTGGGAGCCGTAGGATCTTGGGCCTAACTGGCTGAGGGACTTGTCTGCCGGCATCGAGCCGGGGAAATTGTATTTCCAGACGTAGTTCCTAGATGGTTTAATTGATCTGCCAACAACTATTTATTGGCGCAATGGCTCAGCAGAGGAGGCTGGCGGCCAGCCAAGGTTCCCGGTATTGATGAAGGCCAGAGAGAGCTTTCTACCAGGATGACCACAAGGACACCATGCCCTCGCCAGAGATTCCCTCCCAGTCTGCGCTGAACTCCTGACCTTCCTGCTCAACTCCCCGGTGTCTCCTGGGTGGCACGATCCTCACAGCCTTGCTGACATCTGGACTCAGCTCCCCTTCCCTCCTAACCAGCTCCAGGCCTGGTCTCCCCCTCACCCTCTACGCTATGATTCTGCCCTGGATTCAGCTCGCCCCCCCAGCCCTCAGCCAGGGCTCTGTCCCCTACACCCTCAATTCAGCACTGAGTTCTCCCCCTATTAGCCCCATTCCCTCACTCTCCATGTGGGTCTGCTTTCTTTCCCCAGGTGGAGATGAAGTTGCTTGAGGCACGGAGGGTGACTCAGGAGGCATATGTGGGGAAGTGGGCAGAGAGGGGTTTAAAAATAGTATGCATTTACTTCTCAAAGGTAAACTGTGTGCATGGCAGCAAATTTAAACACTACCAAAGGGTAGCCAATGAAATACCCCCACAACCCCCATAGCTCCCCAGCTCCTCGCCCTGCTGGCAACCACTGTTAGCAGTTTCTCGTGTGTCCTTCCAGAATTTTATGACACAGACATTTCACACATGTGTGATCATACTGCAAACACTGCTCTGCATCTCATTTCCCCTCTTCTGTACCTTGGTGATTGTTTAGTATGATTAACATAGAGCTGCTTCGTTCTTTGTTCACAGCTACATGGGGTCCATGGTATGGCTGTATCATAATTTAATGATTCCAACCCTTATTTTTGGACACTAGACAGTTTCCAGGCTTTGAGAATAAACTCTTGATCTTTTTTTTAAATTTTAAATATATATTTTATTGATTTTTTACAGAGAGGAAGAGAGAGGGATAGAAAGCTAGAAACATCAATGAGAGAGAAACATCAATCAGCTGCCTCCTGCACACCTCCTACTGGGGATGTGCCTGCAACCAAGGTACATGCCCTTGACCGGAATCGAACCTGGGACCCTTCAGTCCGCAGGCTGATGCTCTATCCACTGAGCCAAACCGGTTAGGGCTAAACTCTTGATCTTGATTTGAATTCCATGTCTACTCCCTTCTGCCAAATCAACACCCTGGAGCCTTAGTTTTACCATCTGTGCAGTGGGAATAATGATATGTAACTTGCAGAGTTGCTGTGGGTCTTAAAATTGATGCAGAAACGAAGCTTCTCACACCACAGAGTATGTTGGTTTGGGAGGTTTTTGCCTCTTTAATGGATGTGATGGAAATGTCATCGGAGGTTCAGAGGCCACTGTGAATGTTAACCAATGAGCTGACAGTGTTTCGCCTTCGCTCTGAACCCGTTTGAAGGCATCCAGCTTAATGTCGGGTTCAAGTGTTTTGTCGCTCCCGGTGGTGACTTGCCTGGTGAGTGTGTCCGCCAGGGTGTTCCAAACAGGCAGTGTCTCCCCAGCTGTACCCTGTGTATCTGGGGAGGTGAGTGCTGAGGTGGTGGGCCTGAGGGCAGACTCTGCCTCTGAACGGATGTGTCTAGGCCTGGCTGCAGGCTGTCAGCTGCCGGACCTTTGGAAGAAAGAGAAGGGGAAAGAGGCTGTCTGTCTCCCCATTTCAGGGGCTGGCAGGAGCGGGAGGGCCCCAGGTGTCGGGGCTGGAACAGATGCGGTTCCTGCAGCCAATGCAAAACCCTCACTTTACAAGTGGGAGCTGAATGGACCGGGGATCTGGGAGAACTTGTCCAAAGTTACCTGCTGATTAAAAAAACCCCAGGCCTCCGATCCCCCTTGAAAACACACCTGGTCAGAAATGAGAGCGTGAGAATTCCATGCTGTTTATAGGCCTGTCTTAAAGAACTCTGGCACAAATCTGGAGGCCATTGGAGTGCAGAGGGATAGGGGGGCAGGGGGCTGAAGGGTTTCCTAGGGGTGGCCTTGGGGTGTGGGCAGGATTGAGATAGTGCTCCCCCAGCCCCCCCCACACACACGAAGCCCTCTTTCGCTTCTCAATGCCTCCCACATACTCGAGACCATAGAACAATGAGGTTCAGCACCTCAGAGACCATAAGTAACTGGTCTCTTCACTTACTACCTGGATGACCTGGGCCTAAGTTTCTTCCTTCTCCTACCTGCAAAGTGAGTATGATGGTGGGACTCACCCCTAGACTTGTCACCAGTGCTTCTCAAACCTTGCTGAGCCTTTGAGTCAGCTGGTGGGGGTGAGGGGGGCACGTCTTGTTAGGTGCAGACTCTAACTTAGGAAGAAAGCAGGATGGGGTCCCAGATTCTGCATTTCATCAGTTCCTCCTAGGTGATGCCCATGATGCTGCCCGATGAAGGTGGGCCAAGAACAAGGCCACCACACTCTGGGGTGTCCCGTAGTCCCATGTTCCACCCGCCAAACCCCACTCTGATCCCGAAGTCACGTTAATCTGCTTATCCCTCCGCACCTTGGTCTGTGCTGACCCCTTTATTGCAAATGGCTTCTTCCCTGTTCCAGCGAGGCCCAGTGTTGCCTAACCCGGCTCTGCCACCGCCCCTCCTTCTGGCTGATGTGCGGGCGATTCCCTGCCTTCTGCACCCATTCCCTTTCTCACCCGGCCCACTGCCCTCTTGTTCTCATCCTCCCTACGACCACGTGACTCAGTCTGTGTGTCCTGGAACCCGGGTTCTCACAGTTGCCAGCAAGGTCAACACAAGACAATCCACACCATTATCCACGAATTTCCCATGGGGGCCACTTGGTTTGCGAAGGGATTATCGCACATAGAAATGGCTCTTTGTTAAATATCATTGATTGAGCGCTTACAAAAGGCCAGACACCACTCAGGGCTGCGGGCATTGTCTGATTTAAACCTCCCCCAGCCAGTGCAAACGCTAGCAAGCTCCCTCTGCACATGAGCTCACCTATCCCCAGCAGAGGAGGAAGAGGAACTGTCCTCCTACTTCACAGGCGAGGAGACTGAGGCCAAGGGGGATGAAGGGGCTGCTCACATGTGGCACATGCTTGGGAGGCAGCCGTCTGCAGACTTGAACCCAGGCCTCAAACTCCAGTGCCCACGTCTCCAACCTCCACGCCGTGTTGGTCACAGCGAGTGTTTCCCGAAGCTAGCGTTGGCAGGCCCGCTTAAACACCCTTCAGTCCAGTCCAGCACAGCCAGGCTGCGTGCGTCCTCACCCTGCCAACTGGAACGGGTGCTGACGCTGAGTGGGTGCCGCTTGGGAAAGCTGTGGCTGGAGTCTGCAGCTCTGCAGGAGGCTGTTTAAACGACTGGGAGAGCGCCCGGCCTGCTGGGCAGGCGGCAGCATTTGTTTGCCGAGGGCTGGGAAGCCAGCGGATCCTCCCAGTCTTGTCCCTTGGTTGAGGCGAGGGGGCGGTTAGCGTGAGTTACGGCCTAGCCCAGACACTAATAAGGCTGCTTGTCTGCGGCCTTCCATAATTCAAGTTAAGGCTGTGCTGTTTAATAGCCCTTCTTCATCAGATCTTCCAGGACTCGGGGCCTCCTTAATGATTTATTTGCTTGGGATGAAATTAAGCCGAGACAGCGTGAGCTTGGAAAATACTGCCGTGCTGGCTTCCCACTTTTTATCTTCGCTGGCGGCCGCTGCTATAAATAGAGCTGCCAGCCCTACTTTGTGACCCGACCGCTGGGAGCTCTGATGGGCACATGCCTCCCTGTCACTGGCCCCTGAGACCACACTTGATGGGGCACCTGCCGCCCCTCATCTCTCCCACATCCAAGGCCAGTGACCCCACTGGGATGCAGAAGGGGCCAGAGTTGCCAGCAAAGACATTATCATCTGGGCTTAGAACTGTGTAAGTGGAAGCATTTGAGTTGAGCCATTTGGAGCCTCAGCCACGTTCCAGATGTTGCCCTACTTGTTGATGTTTCTTCCTCAAAATGCCTTTCAAGAGGACGCCCCCGGGTAAGAGCCCGCGCGCTTCTGGTGTTCCGTTAGGAGGGCGACCGCTCTCTGCCCGATGTCTGGGCCTCACTAGGAGGGGCACGTGGGGTCCCACGGGTGGCCGCCTCTGACGTGAGGGGCCAGAATCACAGCTGAGGGTCCCTCACAGCACTCACCCAGCGGTCAAGCGCTGAGGATGGGGTTGGGATGTTTCGGGGGGCCCCTTTGGAAGTCCACATCCCAGAAAACTATAGCCGCCTCAGGAAACGGGGTGAGTATAAGGTTGCGTGAGGACCGCGTAGGCCCCGGAACGGGAGTGTGGCCAGGGACCCCGTTGCTGCTTCAGGTGCACGTCTGTTCCATGGACGTCTTCCCTCGCTCCCCCCACCCAACTGTTTCTGACCTCTCCTGTATTTCTTTCTCTCTCCGCATAATTTGGGTGCCCTTTGGCATCAGCTCACGGTGGCCCTCGCCCCAGCCCTGCGCCCTGATGGCTTCCTCCTCACTGTTGGTTGCATGGTATTGTCCCAGGTCCCGTTTAAAGTCCTGAGAGTTGCTGACGGGCCCAGTGCTTCCCAGGCCGTCCTCTGATTGGCTGCCTCTGGGTTGGGTCCTGTCTGCTGCTCACTTAGCATACCTGCCTATATATCAGCATCCCTCGGGGAAAGTGTGAAAAACGCAGATGTTGGCTGTCTCTCACCTGTTGAGTCAGTGGGCCTTGGAGTGTGTGTGTGTGTGTGTGTGTGTGTGTGTGTGTTACAAGCTTCCCAGGTGATCATGTCATCAATCCAGCACTGGCCAGAAGTCGGCTGTTTGGCATAACTGGCTCGGAGGGGGCTGCTGGGTGGGTGGGTGCAAGGTCACGTGGGGGGGGGAGCAGTGATGTCCCGGTTCCCAGGGACTGCTTGTGGGCAGTGCTCCCCAGGCAGCAGGGCTCCGGATCCCAGTCTTGACGGGTCAGGCCTGAGGACCTGAGGACTGTGCTTGCAGCTCCAGCACCAGGGAGACCGACGCTCGGTCCATGTGGCCTGTGTCAGCGCCGGGCGCTGGGTTTGGAAAGGCCGCTCTACCCCTTCGTTTCCTCCTGGAGCATCCCAGGGGGGGCCCCAGGATGGACAGAAGCAATGCCCATAGCCAGCCCCTCGGCCAGGGTTCTGGGAGCCGTGTGTTCCTGCGTGTGCCACTTCTGTGCCCTCCACCGAGATGAGATGGTGCAGTCGGGAGTCTCCCTGAGTTGCTGCATTTTTTCCCCACGGGGGATTGGAGGGGCGGGGGAAGGGAGAGGGGCTGGACTGTCCCTTTTGTTTTCATGTCCCCACACCTGGCTTGTGGTGGGCGTCTGTTGACTGAGTGGCTGGGTAACTAAGTCCACACAGCAGAGGACAAAGCCCCCCCCCCCTGCCCTTTGGGTGGAGGGCAGGGCCGGGAGGAAAGAGCACCTCCTCCCCACAGCCTTGGCACAGAACAGAAAGCATGTGCCCGCTTCTCCCTGAAACTTCGGGCAAGGGGATCCTGAGAAGGTTCCCGTTAGCGAGGAACTGTACCTGGAAATTAGGCGCACCCTGCCCACAGCCACTAATTCGATCTGCGTGCCCAGAAGCCATTGCTTTTTGCGTAACCACACATGGTCCTGCGGAGGCAGTCTGCCCCTGGTGTGGGAAGGGACAGTGACGTCAGCCATTTATCCTGTCACTCGGCGTCTGTGAAGGGCCTGCCTGTGCCGCCTGGGCCGGGAGCCGCGGTCACAGTAGGAGGCGCTTTCCGCCCGTCCACCGGTCACTCGGTGGGTAGTTTCTGAACACCTCCTCTGTGCCGGGCACTGGCGATGCTGCGACGACTATTCAAGGGGAGAGACAGACAGAAACAGAAAAACAAACAAACAAAAAAACCCAGAAACACGCATGCCATGGTCAATTTATAGTTGAGTGTGATTCCAGAGAACAAAACTGGAGGAAATGATGCAGGGAGTGGCTGAACTGCTGCTGTGGCCCCCTTTCTGGGGAGGGGCATGTGCGTGAGACCTACTTGAGAGCCGGGGGAAGAGCGGGGGGGGGGGGGGGGGGGGGGGGGGGGGGGGGGGGGGGGGGAAGGGTTGGGGACCAGCAAGGCCGGGCATGGAGCAGGGCAGGCGAGGGCCTTGGGGCTCGGGGCAGCAGGGCCAGGCATTGCCTTCCACCCAGGACATCAGCCATGCTACCATTTCAGAAAAAGTCATAAACAACCTGCTTTTAAAGAAGCGACACGTGAAGTTCCTTTTCCACGGGGACAAGTCCCCTGGTTTTACAGCAGGACATGTTTGGGGGACTTTGGGGAGGCTGGCCTTTGACTGACGTGGGTATCGTCATTTCCACTGTGCACATGAGCTGGTGGGGGCCCAGAAGGTTTGGGGGCCGTGCCCGGGTCGCCCTGCGAGTGGGAGAGCTGATTTGAAGCCCGTATTTTGTCTTTACACCTTGTCATTGTTCCAGAAGCAGAACTCTAGGTGTGTGTATGTTGAAGCTCAGAGTTCCCTGGGTCTATCCAGAGCCACCGGGCAGTCCAGCCTAGAGAAGGGGCCTCTACAGAGCTGGAGGGGGGGGGGTGGGGCTGTCCCATGTGGTCTCGAGGTCTTGAGGAGTCCCCACCCCATGCTGTTCTTTTGTAGTTTTTGTTTGTTTATTTAAATATATCTTTATTGATTTCAGAGAGGAAGGGAGAGGGAGAGAGACAGAAACATCAATGATGAGAGAGAACCACTAATCCTCCCCCCAGGACACGCCCCCCCCCCACTGAGCACCAAGCCCACAACCCCAGCAACATGCCTGGACCAGGAATTGACCCGTGACCTCCCCGTTCTTAGGTCGATGCTCAACCACCCAGCCACCCACTGCCCACTGTGCTGTGGCTTCTCCACATCTGGCTGTACCCTGGGAGGGGACACCAGGCTGGTTCTGCTCAGGTGGGCTCTGCCGTCCTCCTGTCCCCTGGCGTGGCAGAGCCCCAAGGCTCAGACAGGACTCTGCTGGCCTGGGCGCATGTCACCTCCAGGCCGGCAAGCCGCCCAGCAGGGACATGGTGGTTTGAGGGCTTTTGTTTCCCTTTTGACTGGCATGGGCAGTCTTCCTGGGCTTTTCATGGCGTTTTTCCAAAATGGGTTGTTCAGATGTGTGAAGGTTGAAAAAGCGTTCTCTTCCTGAACTAATTGGATTTTACCCAGAGTCTGGTTTGGGGGGGAAAAAGAGGGAGGAGAAGAGATGAGTCCTAGAAAGAGACAGAACACTGGCCTGGGAGCCAGGACACCTGGCCACCAGCTATATGACTTGGGGTAAGCCACCTCCCCTCTCTGCGCCTCTGTTTCTCCATCAGAAGAAGGGGAAGATGACCTTGAAGAGTCACCATTGTTCATTGGTATCAACTACTGGGAAACGGTCTCTGCATACACTACTAACACAGCACTGCTGCGCTGCCCAGCACAGTAGCCATGTGGCTATTTACAGTTGTTTAAATTAATTAAAATTAAGCTAAGCTTGGCTGGCGTGGCTCAGGGGTTGAACCGTGGACCTATGAACCAGGAAGTCACGGTTCGATTATCAGTCAGGACACATGCCCAGGTTGCGGGCTCGATCCCCAGTGTGGGGCATGCAGGAGGCGGCTGATCAATGACTCTCTTATCATTGATGTTTCTATCTCTCTCTTCCTCTCCCTTCCTCTCTGAAATCAATACAAATATATTTTAAAAAATTAAGCTAAAAATTCAGTTCTTCAGTTGCACTAGCCACACTCAAGTGCTCCCCAGCCACAGGCCCCCAGCATGAGGGGGTGGGTGCGGGGAGACAATGCAGTGTAGATGCCCAGGCAACCTTGCGGAAGGTCAGAGTTCCTGGGTGGGGAGGACCACGAGGGGGGCAATGACAAGAGGTATGCCAGGAATTCGGAGGAGGAGGATCAGGGGGACAGCAGGGGTCAGGAGCCCTGCTGGAGGGAGAGGCAGCCTCGGTGGGGAGACAATAGCCCAGAACACCCTGGTTCGGGTCAGGGAGCAGCAACACCCTTCCTAGGTCCTTGGGTGAGGCCCTGAGCCCGCTGGGCCTCTGTCTCCTCCAGTGAAAGGGGAAGAATAAGAAAGGGGGTTGTTATGGAGACGGACTAAACCAGACCCTTGCAAGCCCTTTGCACGTGGTATGGCCCGGATCGTGTGAGAGGCTGCCTCTCACAGGCTGTGGATGATGCATTCTGACTTGTCATCGGCTGTCTGCAGCGTGATTTGAAGGCACTGGGTTCCCCTCCTTCTCCCCACGTGGGCAGTAGGCTCTTTGGGGAAGGTGACGAGTGTGTTCTTCTCGTGTCCCCCGAAGCCCCGAACACGCAGTGGAACTGCAGTGGGGCAGAGAGGCGCTGGCGGCCCCCGCAGGGCCATGCTGGCGCGTCACTTTCCTCCTGACCCCGCTGCCTTTCACCAGCGCAGCCTCGTGCTCCTCCCTCCCTGTCCCTGACACATGTGTGCGTCTGGCTGGGTCTGGTTGTCATTTTCTGAACCCTTGGCCTATCTCAGGCTCCGACCCCCACCCTGCTGGTGCACATAAACAAATCAAGGCCAGAGGCCAGAGGCCAGAGCTGGGCTTCGCCAGCGTCTCACGCGGGTGTGCGCTTGGCAGGAAGTAGCCTGGTGTCCAGTTTCACGATGCGGGCCGGTCCCCGGCTGAAATAGGCTTTCATCTGCATTCCTAGGTGACATTTCTGGCTGACTTGTTGGTGATGGATTGCCGGCTGCACACCAGCCCTGGTGGGGTTCATGGCTCAGCCCCGGCTCTGGTGTTTCGTGAAGTCCCCACCACGGATGTGCAGAACAGAGAGGGGAGTTTGAATGTCTCCAGAGCCATCTTTCCCACCCAAAATAGGTGTGCTTCCCAACAAAACCGTCGGCGAAGATAAGTCAGAGTAACCATTTGATGAACATCTCCCTGCCCCCAACGAAGGGCTTTATGCTGTAGATGCCTATGCAATTCCATTAAGCCTTCTGAATGGTCTGTGCTAATATCCCCATTTCATGGATGAAGACATTGAGGCTGTGAGAGGTTGCAGGGCCAGAACTGGGATTGGGACCCGAGTCTGTCTGATTCCCAGGTTCCAAGTCTCCCTTTCGGGATGCCCCGAGGCCTCCTTTCTTGGCCCTGGTGTCGTCCCTCTGCTCTGATGAGCTGCGCCAGGTTTTTAAGCGCGTGGAATGCAGTGTGGCGTCCCTGCTCTCCTTGCTCAGTCTCGGCGTGGCGATCTGAACTTCTCTCAGTAAGGGTTGAAGGCCAGGTTTTGCCATGCTGTGTGACCTGGGCCAGCCACGGCACTCCCCTGAGACCCAGGTGCCTTCACCAGACAGTAGGACCACCTTACATATCCAAGGAGCGCGGTGCAGTGCCAGGCACATGGCTTCCGGCTTCTGTGGAGGGCCGGTGGGAAGCGTGCTCTGTGGTTTCTTAGAGGAGACACTTGTCCCCGTGCTACCCGGTCCCACCACCCCTAGCAGAACCCTGGTGGTGGGTCTCTTGGTTCCAGGTCATGTCCAGGAGGAGTCACAAGAAAGGCATCGGCTCCTCCTGGCCCAAGTTCTCAGCCTCCTCCCAGGAGAAAGGCCACAGCAGGCTCTGCCCCCGGGAGGAGAGTCTTAGCTGTGCTTTTCTCTAGGCTGACCCAAGGGGATGTGCCCTGGGAGGGTCTCCCGCCCCAGGCCCAGCTGGCCCTGTAGCCCGCAGGCCAGCACCCCCATCCCAGCAGGCAGGTCTCACCCCCACACTTTTGCTTTGTGCTGTGCCCCCTGCCCGAGGCCAGACCCCCGCCTCCATCTGCCTAAAGTGATCCTTTCTCAAGGCTCGGAGAGATGCCAGCTTTGTTTTAAAAGGCCTCTTGGGTCGCCTCAGTCCTCTTGGATAGTCTCAGTCCACTTTGACAACTCTGTTTTGGGCTGCTGGAGCGCCTTTGGGTGGCTGGAGGGGATTTGGGGGTTTTTAAACCCAGAAAGGGGGAAGGCACAGCCACCTTGATAGAGACCAGTCCCCGGACATCTTTCTCTGTGGCTCCTCCTCATCGGACTGTGGCCCCTGCTTACCTCTCCTCCCTCCTCTGAACTCCAGAAACTTCTGGAGGCCTTGAGGAGAGAAAAGGCTCTGAAGTTAGGCAGCGAGCCGGGGTTTGAATCCCAGCACTGCCCTTCAAGGCTGTGGGACTCTCTGGACTGTGGCTGTGGTGTCATCGGCTGTAAAATGTGTAGTAATGGCTGTGCTGGAGGGTGGCAGAGGGCCTGACTGCAGGAGCTCAGTGGCTCCGTGCCTCCTCCGATGGCAGCCTGTGCTGCGGCACCGGGAGGGGTGCACCATGACGACTTCTTAGCTTTCTCTTTTGCGAAGTTTCTCTATTAGAAGCAGCATGAGGCATTCCGAGGCTGAGACCAAACGCATGGTGCTTGCTCAGCTTCTGAGGGGCCCCTGCCTGGCCCTCTCTCCTCCTCCCCAACACCCCTGCCCTGGCCTCTCTGTGCCCTCCCCCATGCCGCCTGGGCGGCTACACAGGCCTATAAATCAAACCTGTCCCTGGAGACCTCTGACCCGAACCAGATGGCTATACAACCAGCGGAGTAAGCTCAGTTTCCAACAATGCTTGACCCTCCCCTGCCCGGCCCGGGGCCTTGGAGCTCATTTAGACAGCTGCCCTGTCAATCACTACCAATTGGTGACCCAGCAGCTGGGGGCCATGACCTCTCAGAGATGCTTAGGGACTCTCTTGGAGACATTCTGTTAAGCCATATAAAGATCTCCTGAGGGTTTATGGTGTCTGATTTCTGTGCCACAGGCAGTGGCCTGGCCCAATAGCCCAAGCTAGTGTGCTCTGTGCTGCCGTCTCCCACCTCTTCCTCCAGGAAGCCTTCCCTGGCTACAGCAGCTGCTGGATCTTTTATAGCCTAGGATGTCTGACCCCTTCAGACACTCATTCATATGTCATTCATTCTTTCCACAGACATTCACGGACGGGGAAGCTTGGGCACTTGCTACCAGGAGCTTCCCAAGATAGCGTGGGTTACATATCATTACAGGAGAGGTCGATAGGGGCTGCAGAGCAGGAGATGCAGAGCACCATGGGAACCAGGAGGTAGATGCACTATGACCTTGTAATCCAAGGCAGCTTCCCCGGAGTCTTCCCACTTGAGCTGAGTCTTGAAAGAGGAGTGGTGTTTGGCAACTAGAGGAGGGGAGAGTGTGTTTCAGAGAGAGGAACAGCATGTAACAGGTACAGGCTTGGGGTGTGAAGCAGCTTGATAGTTTCAGGGGCCTGAAAATTGGACAGCATACCGGAAGTGCACATGGGGAGTAAGTGGGTGTTAGGGGGATAATCAGTATAAGTTTGGTCAGACTTTGTACAACCACAAATCCCTAGTACTATATAGGCTTAAACAAGAATAGAGGTTCGTTTCTCCTTGAAGACCAGTCTGGTAGCAGGCAGTTCAAGGATATTGTGGGTCTCCATGAGGTGCTCCAGACTCTTTCCACCTGCAATGCTACTTTCCCAACTTGTGACTTCCATTCCTAAAGGCACCTCATGACCTGTAAAGGCTGCGAGAGCTCCAGCCCTTGCATCCGCATTCCGGGCAGTAGGATGAAAGCAGAGCTGAAGGAGGGCACACCATCTCCCTTTAAGACATGTCTCAGAAATACCATTATGTGTTTCTGCTTATAGCTCATTGGCCAAGCTGTCACATACCACTCTTAGCTGCAAGGAAGCAGCGACATGTAGTCCCAAGCGCTGCCTGGAATACGGTTCTTCCGAGGGATCCTGAGGCTGCACCTTGCTTCTGTGGGAAAGAACACTGAGCACAATGAATGATGCCTTCCTTCTTTGTAGTCAAGGAGCCAACAGCATGCACTGGGAGTGTCTGACATGCTAGGCTACAGCCAGAAGGCCCTCCCTCCAGGGGTTCCCAAGGTGTTGGGTACAGTTCCTGCAAACAGTGTCAGGCACACGGCCAGCCGCTCCTCGAAGCCCCGGCACTGGGCTGAATTCTGGGTGAGGGGTTTCTCGGTGTTCTGCCGCCTGATTTTGTTCCTGATCCGTGGCCCCCTTAATGTGTCCGTTGCCCTTCTGCCAGTGAGGAGTCTGCAGAACAGTCTGTGCGGTTAAAGCATGGACTAGAAGGACAAGAAAGAAATGCAGTGTCACCAAGGTAGCTGCAGCTGCAGCTCCCAATGAGAGTGTTTCTAGAATGTAATAATGCAGGAAGAATCTGAGGGAAGTTCTGAGCCATTTTATTTTCACAGCTGGAAACGTATTGTCTCTTGGTTTAATTTCACGCCTGCTGTGAAACAGGACTCGGACTATCTGCCCTGAGTGGTTGTTAAGAGGATCACAGGAAACAAGAGAGGGCAAAGCAGGGATGAGGCACAGAAGGGAGCAGTTGGACTCTGACCTCAGCTGCCTGGGTTCCAGTCCTGGCTGTGCTGTTGTTGCTGTGTGACTTTGTGTTTGCTTCTGAACCTCTCTGTTCCTTTGTTTCCTTATCTGTGAAATGGGGTAATAGTAGTACCTACCTGGTAGGGCTATTGCAAGGCTCACACACGTGATAATATGCATAAAGCGCTTAAGACCCAGCATCTGGTGTATGCATGTAGAAGGCATTGGCTCTGAAGAGCAGGGTCTTGGGATCAGGAAGGCCTGGGCTAGGATTCTTGGTAAATTGCCCCTCTAGGACATGGTTGCCTCGTTTGTAAAACAAGAATAATATGTCCCGCCTTGCAGAGTGAGGATGAGGACAGAAGGCTGTAGAGTGACACATAGGACACTCCCTAAGTCAGAACTATGAGGAAGATTATAAGGATGATGCTGTGTTCCAGGCTCTGTTCTTAGAGCCTTTACCTGACAAGAACACCCTGGGGAAACTGAGGAATGGGGGCGTGCCCAAGACCACACAGCTGGTGAAAAACAAAGCTGAGATCTGACCTCCTGGGTGCGCTGACCCAGAGCGTGTGCTGTCCTGCTTGGGGACATTGGTCCTGAAGTAGAGCGGACCCGGGTGTAAGAGGGGAAAGGGCTGAGGGTGGAGATGAGCCAGAGCTTTGGGGACAGCTGCCCTGAGGTGACGCGACGCGCAGCACCGAGGACTAGACCTCTGAGACCTTGCGGTCCAATCTGCACACAGCACCCTGACCCTCACTTGGAGAATGAGCCCCCCAGGCTGCCTCGGAGGAGGCCTGTCCTCGCGGGGCTCGTGGGTTAGGCGGTGTGGTCGGTAGTGCGGCTGCGGTGAGGGTGACAGGCGCAGAGGCGGACGGAGCTCGCCGCTGCGGATTTCAGGCTTCAGGCTGCCCTGGCTGTGGGAGCCACAGGAGGGGCCGGAGGAGCTGAGGAAGCCACATCTGCAGAGGATGCCAGTTAGTGGAGGTGGAAGGCACCATGGACTTGGTACAGACAAGCCTGGAGGAGTGGGGGGCAGGCAGATCACACAGGGAGGTGACCCAGGAGGAGGGGCCCAGCAGGAGGCAAAAAGTCCAGGGTGTGCTGGCGAAGCCCCCGGTTTTGGGGTCCCAGCACCGTCAGGCAGTGTGGCCGCTGCTTTGCACCCACGATCTGTGTCCTGGGAGTTGGGTGTGATGTACCCGTTGTCCAGATGAGGAGGCAGAGGCCCCAGAGGTGGCCCAGAGCCGAGAGCCTTCGAGCGGCAGAGCCCTGCACTCCCCTTGCTGCCAAGGCTGCCCTGGGGAAGGGGGGGAGGCAGAGGAGGTGGGTAGTGAGTGTCTCCAGCCGCCGCCCGAGGAGTTGCTGTCTCCTCTGCAGAGGAGGTGGGCGGCGGGTCACTTCTGTCCTTGCAACGTTATGGGGATAGACTTTTCTTAAGCCAATGTTTGGTTGTGCTCAGTGAGCAGGAAAATGGAAGTGACCTTGGAGCAAGGATTTAAAGCCCCAGTGGCCGTTTAGGCAGCACCGTGTGTCGGCTGGGGCCCTGTGCGCGGTGGCAGGGAGCCGGCCCACACGGGCTTCCTGCTCGGGGTTCCAGCTGGACCCGAACCTCCTTCCCAGGTCTGCCTTGGAACCGGTCGTGTCCTGGCGCCTGCCCACTGGCTCCCCCTGGCCTGCAGAGGCGGCTGGCACCAGCGTTGGGGGAAGGTGTCGCCAGTGCTATGTGGGGACACACAAAAGGGCACAAAGTGGATTCTGCTGCACAGATGCACTCGGCAAAACAATAGCGCGCAGGGGCTGCATCCAAGCAGGTGCCCAGAGGCTGTTTCCAGGCGGCAGGGGAAGAGGGGACTGTTGGGCTTCCTTGTGCTTAATGTCCTTCCCAAACCAACCACACAAAAGGGTGTCACTGTGGACAGCCCGAGAGTCCCCGCCATCCCTCCTTCCCAGCAGGTTCTTGGGAACCTATCCCCTCGCCCCCCAGGTTTCAGAGCCACTGCGGTAGCCCTATTATTCCTGCACTCGCACTCGGTGGCATCTGCTCCCTCCTAGGACCTTCCCCTGGGGGTACCCCTAAACCCCCTGCGGTGCCCCACCTCCTCAGCCTCCAGTGGGACAGTTCTGAGCTGCATTCCACACAGCTGGCCAGAGGGTCCCACAGAAATGAGCCCCAGTCACACGCAGGGTCGACTCATCAACACACCCTTTCTCGTCTCACTCCCTTCCCTGTTTTCCTCTCCCCCTCCCTCATCTTTATTTCCTGAGATCACCTGCCCCCAAAGCCTTGTCTCAGGGGAACCCCAGTAAGACACGCCCGCTGTCACCAGTTGCTTGCAGAGCCCCTCAGACCTGTTCCAGGCACACACAGGCACATCTGCATCCGCCTCTAATACTGATTGCTAGATTCACATCTTCCCTTTATGCTTGTCTCATTCTATCCACACAATAAATTCACTGAGTAAGTAAAAAAAAAAAAAAAAAAAAAAGCCATAAATGGGTCCACACTATTATACTTACCCTTCTGAAACTTCATCCTTCGTGACTGAATTTCGGGTGCCAGTCGGTACACCCAGGAGCTCTTTCTGGCGGCCTGCTTCCTGGCACAATTCCCCCTCCCCCACCCCACCCACCACCCCGCCAAGGATAAGACTAACCCCAGCTAGAGGCACAGGCCCTCAAGGGAAGGGAGTGTGTGAGGAGTCCTTGTCCTCATCCAGCAGGCCAGTATTTAACTGTCCAAACATAGGCCAAGCCCTCCCCACCTCCCCCAAACCTGGGCTGGGTGTTTTGGCTGCAAAGATGGGCTGACAGGGTCCAGCTCATAACATCCACCTCAGAAAAGGGACAGAGAGCACACAGGGGACCAGATCTCGGTGACCAACCGCTCTGCAGAGGAAGGGACCTCTGCCTGGAGGCACAGCCCGAAGGAGCAAGGCAGGCCCTGGGGGCAGTTTGAGCAAAGGCTGGGAGTGTGACAGAGGGCATGGGGGGGCGTGGAGGAGGACAGGACATGAGCGGATGTGGTGTTTCTACCCACTCAGCTACCATTGCCCTTGACTGCTGCTTCTCGGAGACTTGCACAAACCTGTGCCTGCCAGCAGCCTCAGGGTCAGGAACCAGGTGAGATGATGGACGGGGTGGACACATGTAGACGGAAGCCCTGGCCTTATTCTTTGGAGAATTTGTCAAAAGCCAGTTATCTGTGAAAAAACCAATTTTCAGGGATTTCACGGAAATCTTTCCAGAAGTTGTGGGTGTTGACAGCTCTGTCCCTAATTAGCTGGTGACCTTGAGAAAGTCACTTTAGAGCCTCCTTTGCGATAGCTTTTCATTGCTTCCTTAGAGCAGCTGGTGAGACCTGGGTATGTCTACTCGTGAGGAGAGGAATCCTCTTGGTGATGCTGGCCGCCTCCCCCTTTTTTCTGCTTCTGCCCTGCTCTAGTCCACGTAGAAATGTAGGGAAATACGAAGCAGAACAGCTCTCACTCATGTCCTCTCTCTTCCTCTTTCTCTTTCTCTCCCACTCCTCCTCTCCTCCTCTCCTCCTCTCTCCTCCATGTCCAGATTGACAATATACATTAGGCTCAGCACACAATTTGAACCCCAACTCCACCACCATATGACCTTGGACAAGTAATTTTTTAAAATTCATTTATTCTGCACATAATAATTGAGCACCTACTATGTGCCAAGCACTGGGGATACACAGCAGGGACAAAACAGACAAAACCCCCTGTCCTTACGAAGCGTTTACTTTAGTAGGTGGAGGTAGCTAACCAGTCAATACACAGATAATAAAATGTTAGCGAGTGATAAGTGCGATGGAGAAAAACAAGGTGCTGAGGGGGCTAGAGTGAGGTGGAGGGAGCTGGACTTTGCAGACTTACAGTGTTGAAGAAGAAGGTCTTGCTGAGAAAGGGACGTTTGAGCAAAGAACCTGAAAGAAGAGAGGGAAAGAGCAGGTTGGGTATATCTGGAAAGAGCTATCCAGGCAGAAGTCACAGCAAGTGCAAAGGCCCTGAGGCACATGGAACTGGTGGGCAAAGGGAAGAGGAGCAGGGGGTAAAGCACAGACGACCTGAGCCTGGGGGCAGGCAGGTCAAGGATGCCGCCTGGCTTTCTCTCTGAGTGAGATGAAGTGTCTACAGTTGGGAAGAGGGGTGACGACTTGCCTCGGGTTTTAGCAGGATCACGTTAACCGTGGTCTTGGGATAAGCAGTAAGGGAGCAGAGAGGTCAGTGAGGAGGCTGTTCATGCTGGTGGCTTGGATCAGCATGGTAGCAGTCCGCGTGATGACAAGTAGCAGGATTTGTTGTGGGGGGTGAGAGAAAGAGAAGGGTCAAGGAGTCAAGGATGGCCTCCAGGTGTGGGGCCCAGCACCTGGAAGGGTGGAGGTGCCTTTGACCGTGATGGGCAAGACTGACGGTGATGGGACCCTGACCTTGGGTCTGTGAAGGTTGCCATGGCCATGGGCATTCCAGAGGAGGTGCTGTGCCTGTGGTTGGCTAAGGGGTGCCGAGGAGAGGTGCAGCACACGGAAGGTCTTTACAGCCATGATGCAAGCCCTTGGGCACTGTAATGCTTGGAAAGTGAGCCTCAGTTTCTCCTTCTAAAACGGGGATTTAAAACCATCCCTACCTCATAAGGGCTGTTGTGGAGATTATGTGAAATAGTACCTAATAAGAAACAGCACAGAGTAACATACTCCGGGAACAGCAGAAGTCATGTCTCAACAAGCTTAGTGCCTCTTTCTTACACGTGCTTTTCAACGAACATCTACTTTCTATTATTCCGACCATCAAAATGTGTCCTGAGCAGCCCTGGCGGGGTGGCTCCGCTGGTTGGAGCATCGTCCCATACACCTAAAGGCTGTGGGTTTGATTCCCAGTCACGGCGCATGCCTAGGTTGTGTGTGTGATCTTGGTTGGGAGGCAACCCATCGATGTTTCTCTCCGAGCATGCTTGTTCTGCTGCTAGACTAACTGAGGTGTAGCTTAATTCACCAGAATGTTTGCTCTTAGGCGACGCGGGAGGCCCAGAGAGGTTACGCCGGCTCCAGGCCCACAGTGGACCGAGTCACAGCTGCAGAAACCTCCGCATCTCCAGAGCTGCCTTAGCACCGCGCCTGCCGGAGAGGGGCTGTGCTGGCTGCCAGGCCCGGCTTTGCTCCCCTACCTCCCCCTCCCGCACCAATATTTATCACACACACAGAGATAGATGTTTATGCGCATCTCAACCTCCGCAAGAGGCTCAGCTGGAAGGAAGCCCAGGGTCGTCCTTACCAGCTGGGTCTGAGGAGCCATGTGCCCGCTTCCCCAGCTTCCCGCAGCCTGAGCCATGCCTCGCTGAACTCTTGGCAACCGGCCCCCTCCCTTGATACCCTGCAAACCTCTGAGCCACCTGATACCATGTAAACCTCCTTGCAGTTTCCTCTTCTGGGAAGCGGGTACTAGCAGGGTCGGTGTCTCCCCTGGGATGACCGGGAGGCTCTAGTGGGGGATGTCCATAGAACAGCCCATCAGGTGCCCGGCGCACAGCCCATGTTTAACAGATGCCACCCTGGCCTGGCCTGGCGCCCTTTGTTTAGTGGTAGCTGGGCATGCTCATTCTATTTCTAGAACAATATTTGCGGCAGCCTTGCTTTGGGGGCCAGTTGGAGCACAGTGTCACCCTCCGTGGACACAGCTCCATCCTCTTCCTCCTCTGGCTCCCGCAGCAGCCCTCTCTGTGCTGCCCGGGCATCGCCAACCCCTCCTCCTTCCACCGTGGGCCTGGCTGGTCCTGTGTACCTCTAGCCCAGCACCGTGGGGGGGAGGGAGCCGCGGCAGAGAGGCGGAGGGGCCTTGGCACAGACATGTGCTGGTGCCAGGTGTGAGGGTGATGTGGCAGCCCCGAGCCCCCGGAGAGGGTGGCTTCTGCAGGCCGCGGAGTCTGCGGAGGGCATGTTCAGAAAGGGATTTCCGGGCTACTCTGAGGCGGAAAATTTGAGACTGTAAGCTCCTCAACAGCTGTGTCCTCTGTATTGTTTGGGCCTCTGCCTGGAGCGCCATGGCTACGGGGATGAATACAAATGCATAATGCAAGAGGCTGTCCTGGGGCTCAGAACAGACTATTCATTCCTCGCTCCCCCACCTGCTCCCTTCCCGCTCCCCGGGGGCTTTGCTGGGACTTGATGTTGTCAAAACTCATATAAATCCTAATGTCCTCTGGCTCCGTTGTCAGCAGGCCCCAGACGTTTCCACTTCTCTCCACGGGAGGAATGGTGGGGCGGGCCATGCCTGCCCAGACTTCCCAGGAAGCAGTTGGGACCTGGAATACGGGACGGCCCGGGACGTTTTGTGCCTTGTCCCTGGAACAGTTTAGGTCATCTGCCCCAGTGCTTTCTGCTTCAGCGGCTGGGCCTCTCTAAACACCACGTGTTCCCTGAGACACCAAGTCCCGCCTCAGAGGGGGACCGTGGGGCTCACCAGGGTGGAGCTGGCGCTGTGGGCAGAGGGGACTCTCCCCAAATAAAAAAAGGGACCAGGAACCAGTTGTGGCATCATTTGAGATCTTGGGTCCAAACTGGTGAGCAGTGAGGAGATGCCTGTGAGGAAGACTGGGCTGAGTCCGGGCCTGGACTTAGGGAGCCAGACGCCCATAGATAGGGGAGAAATAACCCCCCACCGAAAGCTGCTTCTAAGCACCCCTGCGGAAGAGGAGCCAAACCCGGGATGTGAGGGCTGCCCAGGGCCACAGGTGGAGGCAATGAAATAGGCTGATAGCTAGCCAGTGATTTTAGTGTCCAAAAGACGTAGATGGGACATGGACAGCCAGGGCCCCTGGAACACAGGTTACAGGGGGACCTCACTTCCTGTTCTCTGGACCCCATACCCCTCTGGATGCTAATGTTAGTTTTAGCTAACTGGGCAGCCGGCACACATAGTCCAGTCTCAGGGAGCTCAGCTCGTAACTCCCTTCACTGAACACACTGCTGGGCCCGCTCCCCCTGTCCTGCAGCTGGATTTACTGCCAAGGCCTTAGAAGTGGACTGGACAGGAATTACCGGTGGGTTCCATCTTTTTAAATTATGGCAAATTTCCTAGCGTATGGAGGCTCTTTGGTTTTCTAATTCCATCCTCTGTGTTGTCTCTTTTTTAGCTTATGCAGCTTAGCAAACGTGTTAAAATACACACCGTCCTGCATTAGTTATAATGAAGGTATCACTGAGAGTTGAATTGTGCTAAGTTGCAGTTGACTTCTTGACATAATGCTCTTGTATTTGGGGTAGATAGTGAATTAAACATATTGATTTTGCCACCCCACTCCCACCCCCCCGCCTAGTCGTTTTTGAACCAATGAATTCATGTTAGGACTCCAGCGTTGTGGAGGCCCTTAGCAAGTGTGTAGTCCAGAGCCTTGTGCCTGGAGTGGCCCGGGGTTGACCCAGCCCGGCATCGCCCTCTCTCCTGGGCAGCTGCATCCGCGGCCTGGCTGACCTTCCTGTCTCTGGGCCCCCGGTCCTCACCCTGGCATCTTTGGTCCATGGCTTCCAGATGCATCCCTCTCCAACACTGCTTCTTCTGGCTCCATCCTTTCTTTACCATCTGTGCTATGGCTGGAACCAGGCCAGGCCAGCCGGCCTGTGTGGGGCCTCGCCATCACCAGCTTCCAGGCCCCATGTGGCCTAGGGTCTCTCTGCCCTCACACAGGCCATCCCTGAAGTCAGGCCGGGCCTCTGTTCGCTCTTGAACCCATCGTCACCATTGTCCCTGCTCCGACTCACCCTGAGAATGGGAGGAGCCTGAGTAATTCTGTCCCCAGCTTTCCAACAACAGAGACCCTCTTCCCCAGGCAGCCCACGTTTCTCTCCAAAGACACACATCTCCCACAGTTTTCATCCTTTCGTGGGAATAGCTCCTGAGGCCTCTTCCCTTTGACTTTCCGCTTGTCTCCCACAGAGGAGACTGACCTCCTGTCTTCTGTTAGATGAGGAGGGGTGGGCTCAGAGATCTGCAGGTTGTGCTGTTTGGGAGGAGGGACCCCATGGACAGCTGGGATGTAGCTGATGCTACAGGACGGAAGGCCTCTGATTGGGTGGCAGTGTGGTAATAACCAATCGTTAAAACCACTGTAAAATAAAAAATGATAACATACTATTGATAATGGTAGTGACCTTCTAATGAGTGTCCACTGCATGGGGACCCTACTCTGAGCACTTCACATGCATTGCCTTAATTCTCACAAGAGTCACATGAGAAAAAAAAAACCACAACGAAAAACAGGCATTAGGACCACACAGGCTGGGAAGACAGCCCAGGGCCATCTGTTCTTAAATCTTTGCCCCTTCTTCTCCATCAGACCACGATCTTACGGAGGAGCAGGTATTTGCCGACTCTTGGAGAAACACAGCATTCCTTCGCTCCATCCGTCTAGACCTTCACCGAGTGGTTTTAATTACCGTCCAGCTAAGATGAAAAAGCTGTTCTCACGGCCCGTAGGACAGTCGCGCCGCACTGCTCTTTATTTTCAGCATTTTCCCGTTTCTTCTCCTGTGTGTACTTTTCCAGGTAAACTTTAGTCACCTTGGTAAGGTGCCCCCAAAATCCTGTTGGTGTTTTAATTGGGATCATATTGCATTTATAGATTACGTTATGGGATAATGGATAGTGTTGAGTTATTAAGTACTCCAGCCCCAGCATAAAATATGTCTTTCCATTATTCAAGTTTTCTGTTACGCGCGTTAGTATGATTTCAGTGTTTACTCACACAAGTCTCACAGATATCTCATCATGTTTATTCCTAGGTATGTCATCTTTCTTCTTGTTGTTGTTATTATGGGGAGAATTCTATCCCCCATTGTATTTCCTACCTTGTTATAGGCCTGGAGGGAAGCTGCTGGTTTTGGGTTGCCAGTAATTTTCCGCCTCGGTGCATTTTTATTTCTCTGGTAGGTTCTCTTTTGATTCTCTTGGGTGGCCGCGGTATGCAGTCATCGTCTGCAGATTAGGACAGTGCTGCCTGTTTTCTCTTCTTTAATTGTTTGGCCAGTACTTCCAGAGCAGTGATAAGTAGTGGTGGTGGTGGTGGCATAATATCATTTTTAATGACTAAATAACATCTCACCCTTTGGTTATGTCGTAATCTAATTAGTCCTCCCCTACTTTGTACACTTAGGTTGTTTCCGACTTTTCCCTTTTATAAACAGCATTGCCGTGGATGCGCTTGCTTTTGCCGGCTGCCGCTGTTCCTTACCTCAGCATGGGAGGTTGTGAGGAGTACAATAACGGGTCGGGGAATAGGAAGTGTGTTTGAGGTTGCTGGTACCAAATGCTAACGGGTTTTCCGAAATGGTTTCGCCAGTTAATTAAAGTAACATGTATATTTTACAGTTTGGGGCCCTGGAAAGGGGGGCACCAAAGCTTTGGCGAATGCCTTGCAGCATCTCAGGATTGGGGGGACCCTTCCTTCAGGGGGTTTATATTGAGTGAGCTTGGTTGTTGGTCTTGTTGGGAAGGTATTTTATTGTGAACTCAGATTTAATTAAGAACAAGAGACTGTGGCATCAGAATGGGCTGGTGCTGAGGTTGGGTCTAGCTAGCCTCCTGGGCTCACCTTCGCTGAACGCTTATCACCATCGCCCATGTGTATCTTCTCCCGAGAATCCCCTCGGTTACAGGCCACTGTAAACTACACAGCCATCAGACATGTGCCCAGGCCCAGGCCCAGAAGCCACAGTGTGTGGCAGTGGCTGTGGTCAGTACACAGCAGCCGCGTGGTCTCCTGTGGCTCCGATGGCTCTGCCTCTCTGCTGCCTTCTGCACTCGTCTCACTCTTCATTTCCCGCCTCTCCAGGGGTGTCTTTGGGGATTCTGTCCACCCAGCTACACAGCAGCCACTGCTGGGCCACATCCTGTTCTTCCCTAGTGGCCCTCATCTTTCCTTACAGAAAGCAAATAGAGTATTATGGGCTGAACTGTGTCCCCCTAAAAGTCGTATGTTGAAGTCCTAACCTCCAGTACCTCAGAATATGACCTTATTTGGAAATAAGATGCAATAACATGTAAGTTAAGATGAGGTCATTAGAGGGGCTCTAATCCAATGCGATTACTGTCCTTATGAAAAGGGGAGATTTGGACACAGAGGCACGGATGCTTGGAGAACACTGTGTAAAGGCAGAGGTCAAGGTGAGGTGTCCACAGGCGAAGGACCGCCAGAGACCGCCAGCAAACCCCCAGAGCGCGGGGAGGGCACGGAGCAGGCTGCCTCCCAGGCGGAGGAACCAACCCTGCCGACACCTTGATCTTAGACTTCCAGCCTCCAGGACTGGGAGACAAAGCATTGCTGTTGCTTAGGCCACCGAGGCTGTGGCGCGTAGAATTGGCAGCGCCGGCTGACTCGGACAGAGGGTGAAGGCTCATGTGCTCAGCAAGAGAAAGCCATGGCCGCAGAGAGTGTGCTCAGAATGACCCGTCGCGATGGCATGAACAGGTGAGGCCAGGGGTGAGGAGGGGCATGAGGGGAGAGAGCCTGTAGCCTGGGCACCCTCAGTCCCAGGACTTGGCAGCCCTGGGTGCAGGCCTGGAGTCCCGTGAGAGAAGGCAAGGGTACCCTCTGCACCCCAAGAACTAACCACACAGTAGCTCCTGGGGGAAGGCTTTTGCATAAATCCACCAAGGAATCCCTCGAAGTGTCGGAGGCCCCCTCTGTAGGGCCCAAGCCACGTGGCTGCTGCTCTGGGGATGGAGACCCATAGTGACCACGCAAGGAATGCAGCTTCCCTGGGACCCATCGTGCTTCTTTCTTTTTCAAAAAATATATTTTAATTGATTTCAGAGAGGAGGGGAGAGGGAGAGAGAGATAGGAACATCAGTGGTGAGAGGGAATCATTGATCAGCTGCCACCTGCACGCCCTCCCCACCCCCCCACCCTCCACTGGGGATCAAGCCTGCAACCCAGGCGTGTGGCCTAACTGGGAATTGAACCATGACCTCCTGGTTCATAGTCAATGCTCAGCCTCTGAGCTGCAGCAGCCAGGGCCACTGTGCTTGTTTCTTGAGAGAGACAGAGGGCTGGCTTCTCATGACACCCGTGGCTTTGTCAGTGCGGAAGGACAGGCGGGACTCGTCATCCATGAATGGCACTGGCCCCAACACCACACCATCCAGACCTTCCAAGGCTGGCGGTGCAGGAGGTCCCCATGGAGGAGAGTGGGGACCTCAGAGCCCAGTGCCATCCCCTGGGGAACTGCCACACTCAGCAAGCTGCCCTGCGCGCTCTAATGGCCTAGACGGGCCTGAGAGCCCGAGGGCTGCCTTCCCTTCCCCCTGGGCCGCCGCAGTCCAGGCTGGGAGGCTGAAGAAGGCCCCACTGGAGACTCCAGGTCTGCCTGGACCAGAGGCTGGAAACCTTGTTTCCATGGCAGCATTTCATCTGGAGCTCGGAGGCCCTCTGCCCAAAACCTACCTCCCTCTGCAGCTGGGCAGAGACTTTGGGGTCGGCCACCAGAGGTGAAGTCCAGCTCTGCCACAGCTGCTTCTGTAACCTTGGCCGAGTTAGTCACACTCTCTGAGCCTCCACCTTCCCATCTGTAAAATGGAGATAACTCCCACCTGTGCAAGTTCTCCTGCGGGTGAAGATTCGTGATGGCTGTGACTGCCCAGCATGGTGCTGGTGCACAGAAGTGGTTGCGGCCAGGTCGCTCTGATGGCTCCCTGCAAAGTATTCCTGAGAGGATGAACACCTGGGTTCTTCCCACCTAACGGACATTTCCCCTTCCCTAGGCTGAACGACAGCTTAAATTAATCGTAATGGAACCTGCACTATTCATTCCCACTCACCAGCCTCGCTCACTGGAGATTTTGTAGAATTTCCCGAAAGCATCTCAGAGGGACGCATGTCAATTCGATGAGCTCTGTCGCAGGCAGGCCCCCCCCTCCCCGGCTCAAGGGCTCCTCCCCTGTGACTGCTTCCCGGCTGTGAGCGCAGGGCCTCCTGATTCCCAGGTAGATTACCCGCAATTGAATGATTCGTTCACTCCTTCATCAAAGAGCAGGAAGTACTTAGGCAAGAAAGATGTATCTGGCAGGAAAAGCAAGAAATCAGATGAAGAGAGGGCTAAGGACCTGGGGCAGCTTGCCAGGGCTGGTGTTGGAGAGGAGGGGACAGTGATTGATTCACTGAGTCAAATTGTACTGACCATGCACCGTGTGCCCGGCCCTGTGCTAGGCGGTAAAGATAAGGCAGTGAGCAAGGCAGCCAGGAAGCCCAGCCCATGGAAGTCATCACTGAGCATCGAGACACGTTACAACCAATCCCGGAAATCACCCCCTGGTCATCATGGTGCGGGGTGGCACACCAGGGAGGCGGGGGGCGCTGGGAGAGTGTGGGAAGAGGGCCTAGTCTTCTTGAGAGTCAGAGAAGGCAAATCTAGGGAACCCCTAAGCTGAGAGGAGGGATTATCTAGCAAGGTGTCTGTTGTGGGGCAGGAGTGAAGAAAAAGGTATTCTGGGCAGAAGGAATGGCATGTGCAAAGGCCCTGAGGTTGGAAGGGGTCTTGTCCAATTTAAGAACTGGAATAGCAGGTGGCACACGTGGCGTGTGGGGCAGGAACCAAAGCTGGGGAGACAGATGAGGCCTCACAAAGGTTGAAGGAAGCCAGCAGGAAGGAAGGCTTTGTGTGCATAAGAAGTTGGAGTGCGGAAGATTTGGCCTGTGAAGATTACAAACTTGTTAACAGTGCTCAAGGCCAGGTGCCAAAGTGAGAGCCGCCTGGTCAAGGAGGCTGCCTGAGGAAAGCATCACTGGGGAGAAGGACACTGCTTGGCAGGACCCATCTCGCCTCAGGGCAGCCAGGCTACCCGACCTGTGGGTCAGAGGCCACACCTCTGCCTCCACCTCCCACCTGGGCTCTAGGCCCTTTCTTCCTGCTGTCCCTGAATCCTGATTGGCTGTGCAGTCACCATGCCCAGCTCTTTGTTCAGCCCCTCAGTTCCCAGGCCTTCAAGGAGGATTTACCGCAGCCCAAACCAGCTATGGTAACTTACAGGAAAAGAAAGCGGTCCTAGTAGCCAAGCGACTCTGTGCGCTGCCTAAAGGTGTCTGGCGGCTCTTATTTCCGAGAACCAGAGATCAGACTGTTTGCAATGAGGCTTTAGAAGTCCCATCCATCCCAAAGGTGCACCCTCTGGAGACAGCCGCTGCCAGCAACCTGGAGCCACGCCCCTCGGAGCCTGCGGCGGCGACCAGGCTGAGCCAGCTCCATTGCAGGCCCAGGAGGCCCCTCTTTCACGACACTATTCATTCTAAAGCAGCAACTGATAACGGTGCCCTAGGGTGAGCCACATCCTGGCCAGCCATCCGGATCTTGTTACTGAGCCAGGCTGCATCACACACAGGGTGGGGACAGTGGAGCCTACTCAACAGTGGAGCCTACTCATGGCCCCAAGGACCCATCAGCATAGAAAGTTATTTGGCACCTCAGCTCCACACGCCCTGAGAATGACTGAAAAGATTCACTCAGGGCCTTGAAAGGAACCCTGTTTCTGTTTTAAAGTCTAGAAAATATCTCAGGTACTATTTACTGTTCAGCTACACCGACTTGAGTTTACGCTGACCTGGTCATCTCCTCCCACTGCTTTCGCCGAATAGAAATAGCAAATGAGAGTGGGCGCAGGCTGGGGGGGGGGGGGAGAAGGCCAGAGGCAAGCTACAGCCCCGCAGTAGGGACCACTCAGCCACACGGAGGCACAGGACAGCGGCAGCAGCCGGAGCTCTGCAGGCGCATCGTCTGGGCCATTGGGCAAAGGTCACGCAGCTCACCACAGGAGCTGGGCAGAGCCCAGTCAGTACCATCAGTGGCATTGCCTTTTCTAATCCTGAACCTTCACAAATGGATTCCATTACGTGTAGGGTGATTGGTTTAAGACAAGGGCACAGTATCATTTCACAATATAAGCGTTTATCAATTCAATCTAGTACACCTTAAACTTACATGGTTTTAGATGTCAATTATAAAACGTACATGGTTTTAGATGTCAATAAAACTGAAAAAATTGAATTTTAAGAAAAGATGAAGGCATAAAGCATTTTATTTTTTTAGTATATATTTTATTGGTTTTTTTACAGAGAGAGATAGAGAGAAACATCGATGAGAGAGAAACATCGATCAGCTGCCTCCTGCACACCCACTACTGGGGATGTGCCCACAACCAAGGTACATGCCCTTGACCGGAATCGAACCTGGGACCCTTCAGCCTGCAGGTCGACGCTCTATCCACCGAGCCAAACCCATTAGGGCAGGCATAAAGCATTTTAGAAAAAATTTCACCCGAAGAGATCAAACTAAAAGTGGGTTATACTTAAAAGGATAATTTTCCAGAAAAAGTCACTGATGTTGAAAAAGCTCTTTCTCAACGTTTCAAATAAATGAGATGTCAGTGAAATAAGTAATCTCAGCATTAAATAAAAAGCACCCCGAGAAGGGTGTGATTAGTCATGTAACGAGGGGCACAGGCAGGGGTGCCATCAGCTCATGGAAGGGTGTGTCCCTGCACGTGCAGAATCCCCCAGGGGCTGGGCTGAGGAGGACCTTGGGTGGGGCTGGGAGGGGTGGGACTGGGCTCCATGGAGAAGACTCGGAGTGGTGGTGTTCCAGGCAGGAGGAACAGCAGGAGCAAAGGCAGGGAGGCCGGAAAGCACTTGAGTCTGGCACGAAGGAAGTTTGTGGGTGGATTCCTGCTGGGGCCCAGCTGGGACCCGGATCCCCTACAGACTTCTCCTGGGCTGACCAGTCCACAGAAGCTTCTTTGAGGGCCTCCCAGGCATGCCCACGAGGATCCCCTCTGCAGGGCCGATGACCGGGGTGTTTGGGCAGCTCAGGCCCTAGCAGTGTGTGGGAGGAGGTGGCCTGGTGAGGCCTCGTGGACTGTGCACAGCCGGCCCGTGTCAGGCGGGCATCGGTGTCTGCAGACCTCGCTGCCCAGATCTGGGCAGGGCCGCCCATCACAAGCGAGCCTTTGTGGCCCCAGTCTATGAAACCAACCAAATATTTTCCCTGTCACTTTATGAGGTGCTAGCTCTGCCCATTCAAGCTGGGGAAAATAAAGCGTCACATAATTTGTTCCGTTAGAGTTGAGGAGGTTTGAAGTTAAGGGAATTCTGGGCCCCTGGGGAGGCCTGTCAGCCCGAGAGGAGGGGGGCGGGGTGTTTCCAGGGTCCCTCCTCTGGAAAAGATGTGAGCAACATCCAAGCCGGGGCAGATTTTACAGATGCAGAGAATGAGGCCCTGAGCCCGGAAAGGCAGCCCGTGAGAGAGTGAGAAATGAGGAGACCCAGGTCCCTGAGGCTCCTTAGCACTTGCAGGGACCTGTGAGCCCCCGTTCACAGGTGAGGCCAGGGAGCTCACAGAGCAAAGGGAAGGGGAATTCTCCGGCAGAGCTTCAAGGCAGAGAGGATTCTAGCCGGGGTGCGGGGTGCGGGGTGGGGAGGATCAGCTTTATGGGGTCAGCAAGTGGGCAGCCATGGACACACTGTGATTTCTGGCTTCTCAGGGAGTTCCCCAAACCCCTTCTTACTGCCCATGGCCTAACATTTGAGAAGTAGACCTGCTTCCCTTTTGTCCCGAGCAATGTGTCGTTTATTGAGCAATTGCTAGGCTGCTTCACTAGGCCCCACGTTCATTTCTTCACGCGAGATGCCTGAACACCTCCTATGTGCTCGTCCCTAAGGATGCAAGCGTGACATTCACCTTCACAACAGCCCTATACAGAGTAGCAGTGAACCCATTGGTACAGGTGGATAAGCTGAGCTCCTAGAGAAGTAACTTGCCAAAGACATCCAGCTAATTCATGGCAGGGCTGCATTCACGCCCTCGTAGGCAGGGTGAGGCAAATAATTAGGAAAGAGACAGTGTAAATAACCCCAATTATAATTTTTTTGATTTATATTCGAAGTTATATTTAAATAAATCATAGTTTTTATGTGAATTATCTTTTGAGATGAATAAAGACACATTTCTCTTAAGAGTCCATCCATGGCCACAACCTCAATCCCACGCGGCATGCAGTGACTCCACATCGCCACCTGGTGGCAGAGCTTCTGCATAGCAAGGGAGAGAGATTGAAAAGAGAAACGCAGGCTTAACCAGAGGACTGCTGTGGGCCCCTGGGGGGAATCCATGTTGGAAGTGAGAGTGGGGACGCTGGTCTGTTCTCTGTCCTGGACTGGCCGCACCGCCATTGTGCGGGCACTGGAGCTGTCTGAGGGAGTGGCAGGTCCTTGCTGATGCAGCGTCTGCGCGGACGAGCATTTTTGGAGATCCCTTCGAACCCGAGACCCCCTGATTCTTGGTTGTTGTCACTCTTAGGTTGCACTGAACTTCTTCCATACACTCGGGTGTCTCCACCAGGAACTACTTCTGATCAGACTTCAAGATCTTATGCTCAGACTCTAGAGAGGTCCTAGCACAGAGGGGTGGTTTATTAGTTGTATTCTCTTGTGTAAGAAACAGGAAATCTTACCCAAACCACCTATGTTGATAAAGGGGATGTATGGAATTTTTTCCCACTAACTAGTCCTGGGGTGAATCTGGCTTGAACCTCACCTATATCCAGGGTTTAAACACTATTGCCAGGATCTGGTTTCTCTCTCTCTCTGCATCTCTCAGTTTTTTCGTCCTTTGTGTCTTGTATCTAATAGGGCTTTCGGTTCCCATACTCTCAACCTACATGAAAATAAAGACTGTTTCCACACTGATCCCTAGATCTCGCATCCCACAGAGCATCACACAGAAGGCCCTCTGACATACATTAAGGATGGGGGCCCCTGGGGTCTCCTTTCTCAGCCCCAAAGTGACTGTGAGGAGCCCTGGGCCTACCCCTTCCCTTCGTAGCCTTGAGGAACCAGCATGCTTGCACCCGCCTCATCTGCACAAGTTCTGACTGCATTCTGATTGGCCCACTTGGGTGACATACCTACCCCTGAACTTGGCCACTGAATTGGAAAGTGCTGATTGGCTCAGCTCCTGTCACAGGATCCACCCCTGGAGCTGAGATGGGGCAGTCTCTGGGATAAACACCCTCCCCAAGGGAAGTAAAAGGGGCAAAGGGTGCCCTAACCAGTTTGGCTCAGTGGACAGAGCGTCGACCTGTGGACTCAAGGGTCCCAGGTTCGATTCCGGTCAAGGGCATGTACCTTGGTTGTGGGCACATCCCCACTAGGGGGTGTGCAGGAGGCAGCTGATCGATGTTTCTCTCTCATCGATGTTTCTAACTCTCTATCCCTCTCCCTTCCTCTCTGTAAAAAAACCAATAAAATATACTTTAAAAAGCGGGGGGCGGGGGGGGGCGGCAAAGGATGCTGGAAACAAAACCACCAGAAATCCATTAGTAACTAACATGAGGGTTAAGAAAGTTTACAAGCGATTGATCTTTCGGATCAATCAGGGTGATAAGGCTGTCCTGATTATAGCATCACTTTACTAGTATTCAGTCTGGACAGTTCATTCCATAGCAGAGAGGGGTCCGGTGTAATCTGTGTCCTGTCCTCCCCACACGCAATCCACAGGGGGCAGTCTGGCTGCAGACACACTTCAACAGTGACCTCAATTCAGAGGCCCCGGAGATGAGAGATTTCCATGGGGCTCTGGGTTTACGCGTGGGAGTGTGCCTCACATGCAACTGTCATCCTACGGCGACCACGGCCTCTCTGCATACCCTCCTCCGGTCTCTGACCTTCACTGGGATTTCATTTGTTTATCTAGAGTGGACTTCTCTCACTGCTCGGCCCTGCTTAAGCTGATAATTAAAATTCCAGATAGATTGGCCCTCATCCTGTGGGTGGGGACCAGCGAGGGTCAGGGTCTTGCCGAGGTCCCACAGCCTGGCAGCCCCTTCCTATGGGAGCCTCATTGCCATGGGGTTCCCGAGCTCGCAGGCGGGAAGGCAGCCCAGTGAAGGCCCAGGAGATACCTTTGTGGTGAATAATCCACAACATTCATTGTCCACAGTCAGGCAGAGCAGTAGGGCAGGCCCCTCACCATGTGCATGCGTTGCTGGGTGCAGCCCTTCTCACTAGTATTTAGCTCAGGCTAAAGTTAAACATGGATTTCCCCAGCATATTCAAATGAGGCCGAGGGAGCAGGTGGAATGAGAGCAGAGACTTGAATTTCAGCAGGGACACTGCGAGGGAAGCATCTGGAATGGATGCTCTGTGTGTGTGTCCTTCGGGGGATGCAGAGCATTATACCGAGCAGCTCTGTGTGCTAGGACCTGGTGACCACGGTGGAGTCCCAGCTGCACCTGCCTCACAATTGCTCCTCGTTTATTGGGCAGCCGCACAGGAGGTAAGCATTCATAAAGGGCCTCGGAGTGAAGCAGGAGTGCAGTGGAGAGAGTAACCGGTGTTTGGGGCAGCTGTGGCATCGGGGAAGTGGTCCCAGCAGGAGGGCTACTGGAGGTTAATTTAAAGATGTTACTAGATGGGAAAGGCTTCCCGGGTTGGGTACAGCCTGGGCAAAGGCATGGGGGCTTCAAAACACACAGCCAAGCTCAGGAGACCGCAAGAAGCTCAAGGAGCCATGAGCAGACAGTCCTCGGTGAAGGGACCAGTTCATGGAGGTGACCCACTGTCAAAGTGGGTCGTTTATTCACTCATTGAAACTTGAGCCTTTTAAAGTCCAGTGTTTGTTAGATGTAGGCTGCATTGATGTGAACTACATTCATAAAGCTCAGTTAAAGCACAACGGTACAAGGCTCCTGCCCACCCTGTTCCCAGCCACCCGCCCAGAGGCAGCAGATGCTGTCAGATTCTTGTGTTTTCTTCTGAGATATTTTCTGCAAACACACCCACGGCAGCATTCCCCTCAGCCCTGATGTGCGCCTTGCTTTCCTTGTCTAGGAGGTGACTCGGAACATGGAGGCCTTCTCCCTTCTTCTCGGCAGTGATGGGGTCCGGTTGTCAAGCCCCAGCTATGCATGAAGAGCTTAGAGACCCCCCCCAATCGCCCCTCTTTTACAGTGGGATAGACTAGAGTAAGGTGACCAGATTTAAAGTGGTACACCATTGACTGGGTTGGGAGGGTTCTTTTTTTTATTTTTACTTAAAATATTACAATGAGTAATCGGGACTTTTTTAAAACACTGCGGGACGCGGGACAAACTGTTAAAAATGGGGACTGTCCCGCCAAAAGCGGGATGTGTGGTCACCTTAGACTAGAGGCCCAGAGAAGGTGGGAGCCCATCAAGGCCTCCTAGCTGGTCAGTGACCAAGCCAGGACTCACACTCGCGTCTTCTGCCTCTCTTTTCCACCCAAGGCCAGCCGGGCCCACTGCCTTGCCTCGGTAGCTTTTGGTTGGAAAAGGAGATGGGTGAGGCTGCCATTTTTTGCAGCCACTACGGGCTGCAGTCTGCTCATCCACCAGCCTCTTGATGTGATCCCAGACTCCACTGTAACCTTTATCAGTGATCCCACCCTTTCCCCCTTCTCTTTCCTCCTCCTCAGCTTCCTCCTCCCCGCCTTTGCCCTGTGCCTAACCTGAGCCCCATCCCTAGCCCAGCAACTGGTCACTATGACAACGAGAGCCTTCCAGGTATTTTATTTGGAGCCCCATTTAAGCAGGGCAGACTGTAGGCTGGGAGCCTGCAGGGGCCTGTGAGAGCCCAGGTGCTATTTATAGCTCCCTAATCAGTGTTGCTAAATGGGGTCTTAATGCAAGTTCTGTGGCAACTGAACATTTTCGTCTCTGAGAATCTCCTCCCCGAAGCCTCCCTCCCTCCATCTGTCCGCCTGAGCAGCCCCCGCCTGGCAGCCCTTCTGGGGAAATGGTGCCTCCTCTGTGCTCAGCAGCTGTCTGCAGGCTGCCTGGCTCTCCCCATCCCTCCTGACACTGGCCCTCTGCAGTCCTGCCTTTGGGGATATTTGGGCCATGCTGTCTCATCCATCAGGAACCTGGGATCCTTAGGTTGGGATTCTGTCCCCAACCTTCCACCGTCTTTCCCAGCCTAGTCGTCAAAACCAGAGTGAGATGAGGGACATGAGGGACTGAATGCATAAGCAAACATTCACATTTTTGTGGATGTTGGAAAGTCCTTTCCACTAATACTGCATAGGCCAACGAGCAGTGTCACTCATTGAAACAGAGCAGCTTAACTATTACCCCCTTTCCTTACAGCTGGGAGATTCTGGCTGAGAATGGGAGAGGAAATTAACTAGTATCTGTTGCCAGGTAATAGTTAATGTTGGAGCTTCACATGTGCCCCAATTCAGTCTTCACATGACTTGTTTTATAGAGGAAGCCTATATCAGTCAGCATAGGCCCCGTCTTGCTGCAGTAACAGACAAGCCCCAAGTGGTACTAGCTTCAAGCAGTGTTTGTTTTTGCACTTGCTGCATGCCTGTTGCTGGTCAGCAGAAGGCTCAATTGTGCAAGGTTTGTGTCGTCCTCTAGGTCCAGGGCAGAAGGGGCAGTCCCTGATGGTCACTGATGGAAAATGAAAGGCAGTAATACACATACAGTCTGCTAAAACTTCCCGTTGAAATGACGCATGTCACTTCCACTGGCATTTCTCCAGCCATAGTAAGTCTCATGGCCACACCCAACTTCAAGTGAGTGGGGAGGGTACGCGGGTCCTGTGCCTGGTGTGCGAGAGCTGGATATTTGAGAAGAGTTGTAATGACTCCTCAGAAGCTGGGGGCCTCGGAGGTGAAAATTCGCCCAAATCCCACAGCTCCTAAGTGGCAGAGCAGGGATTGGAGCGTTCAGCCGTTTCCCGCAGAACTCTGTGCTCTTTTCCTGTGTAATGAAGAGATTATAGACATGGGCTCTGCAGACAGACTTCTGGTTTGAATCCCGTCTCTAGGATGACCCTCGCTCGGCAAGGCATTTAACCCGCCAGCCTCATCTCCCTGTAACATGGAGATTCTCGTGTAGGACTGTTTCTGGAAACCAAAGCTTGATTCCTAAGTTTGAGCCAAACTCCTTTGGCAGCCACATTCAACCTGAACCGGTGTAACGCTATTTATAGCCATTTCTTATTTCACTCGGTGTGAATATTCATAGGTTTCACTGTAGAAACATGAAGGTGTTTGATTGCAGGCGCTGCCTCGGGCCTCTGGGATGTTATGCAATATACGCATGGCACATGCAGCCAAATTGCCAAGCTCTGGGGTTGTCTGCATTCTGAGACAGGCTGGCCCCAGGGTTTTGGGTAAGGGACGGTGGCTCTGTAGCACCTCTCTCATGGGCTTAGAGTGAGGATGGAGGCAAACGATGTGTCAAAGATTCGGGCTATCTGAGGCCCCTAGATTGGACTGTCGAGGCAGGAAAGAGGCGTGGGCTTGGGAGAGGTTGCCACGAGGAAGTGGAATGCTCCGGTTTACATGTAACTGAAACCAGCAGCTCTCGCTGCTTGCTGGTCAATACAGGTTCCTGAGGGCCTCGGAATCCGTGCGTGTGTTTGTGGAGTGATTCTCCCACTGCCAATAGGATGTTTGGGAAGGTCCTGGGAAAAGACAACATGCTTTGTAAACCTCCGTCGTCGTTTCCACACCTTCAGTTTAAAAGCAGGAGAGTTCTCAGGCTGGAAGCAGAGAACCGCACTGGGAGACCTCAGGGGGAGAGTGGGCCTTCGCCCAGGTCTGGATTTTGCACAGACTTATGGGGAATGCAGTCAGAGTTGGCCACGGGACGCACCCGGTGAGCAGGTGCCTGGACCCGGTGGAGTCGTGTATCTGTGGTTGGATCAGAGCTTCTGGCAGATTCTGAGGATGGGCTGCCCCCCAGTGGGGTGGCAGGTGCCGACCTGCTGGCAGGTGAGATTCACTCCGAAGTAGAGTGGCAGGCTGAGCCCAAGGCGGTGTCTGGGCCTAGAAGTACTTTGTTTAGCCGCACTGAATTAAAATAGCCCGATAGCACATAAAAGTCTTTGATTCCTGGCTTTTTTTTTTTTTTTTTTTTTTTGAAAGAGCAAGACGCCTATAACACGGACCATCTTCCTGCTTGGAGCTGAGCCGTGGCCCCTTCTGCATGTCCTGTGGGACCACAGGCCGCCCCTCTCCCTTTGCCCACTGCTCACACCTGCTCCTCGCTAGTTACCTCGGTTACCTGCCCAGCCCCCAGGCACTGGAGTCTGCAGCCTCTGGCCTAAAGTCCAAACATATTTGTGATTACTGAAGTGGTTTTCATTCATGCACGGGTCATTAACTTTTAAAAAATATATATATATTTTTTCTATTGATTTCATAGAGGAAGGGAGAGGGAAAGAGAGCTGGAAACATCAATTATGAGAGAGAATCATTGTTTGGCTGCCTCCTGCACACCTCCTCCACTGGGGATCAAGCCCGCAACCTTGACATGTGCCCTGACTGGGAATTGAACCGTGACCTCCTGGTTCATAGGTTGACGCTCAACCACTGAGCCACGCCGGCTGTGCTGATCATTAACTTTTAAAAAAGTCTCCTAAAACAAGGAACTCTTTGCCTTGAAACTAGAAGTGGAACTAGAGCAGTAGTTTCCAAATTTGCTAGCTGTTTCTCTGTGGCATGGCTCTTTCCACGCTGGGAAATCTGTGTTCGCAGACCTCCTCAGTTACCACTTCTTGGTAGGCACACTCCTCCTCCTCCAAAGCGATCCGTGAGCATAGCCTCCTCTTGAGCCTAAGGGGGTCTCTGGAAGCTCCTCTGTTGAGAAAACCTGGCAGACTCCATCCAAAAATTCAGTTTACTTATCAGTTTTGCTTAACTTAAGAAAAACAGGCTTCCAGCCTCCTCCTCTGGGCCTGGTCTGAGCTCACACTTGGAAAGGTCAAACCAGCACAATAAATCCATTGGGAAGCCCTCATAGTAAGCCCCAGGGGCGCGTGCTGCTTAGCACGAGGCTAACCTGGTGACGTTTCCCAAGTGGAAGGGAGTGTGCCTGACCTTGGCCACATGCTGGAAACCAGGAGTCGGCCGGGCCCATCGGCCCGGTGGGAAGAGAGCAGCAAGGGCTGCGTTAGCTACGGAGCCTGATGGCGGCGGGCCGGGTGGTTGGGCCTGGAGGGAGGAGTCCCCTCGCACCATCTGCATTGGCTTCCTTCTCCCCTCCAAACGCTTCAGGCCAAATGCCCGTCAGGACCAGGTGGGTTGGACGACCCAGTAGTCACTGTCCCCCACGAGGCAGGGTCCTTCACCGGGGACCCCTTACAGCTTTACCTGTGAGCCCACCTCCAGTGCATTCAGGGGCCTCGTACATAGGGGAGAGCCAGCACCCCCACATGGAGCCAGGCGGAGGGGCAGGGACTGGGACACTGGCTCCGAGCGACAGATCGGTGGGGCTGGGAAAGGTTTCCTCTGCAGTGACGGTCACCCGCCTCCCCAGGAGTCTGGCAACAGAGGGTGGGTCCTGAACCAGGCTGCCTGAGTTCCAGTTTTTCGTTTTTACCCCTCAGATTTGGTCATTGAGTTCCTTAACTTCTCTGTGCCCCGGTTCCTCAGTCTGTAACCGGGCATGCGTACCAGTAGCCACCTCATCGGGTCGTAGTGAGAAGCACAGAAAGTGAAGTGCTTAGAGCATCTCATGTCGTGGGAGGTGCTGTGTGAGTCCTCCCTGCGACTCGTCCCACTATAACTTGTTGTTATTGCTGAGGAGCCCAGTGAGACCACCGACGTGGACTTTGAAAATATGCCAACATTTACGGGTTTCCTCATGCTCCTGCTTCTGATGAGAAGATTGGAAGGAGCAGAGGCTGACGGACAGGGCTGGCGCTGGGACCTCATAGAGCAGCACTCAAACCCGGCTCCCTGACCCGCTGCTCTGCCCCTCTCGGACCTCTGGGTGGGGTTGCCTGTGGCTGTGGACACAGGCGTCCTGCCTGGTGTCCTGCCCTCTGCTCCGCACCAGCTGCCTCTACTTTCACTTTGTCCTGAAGGACTGACTGTGCTGAAACAACAGTTGTCATGTATTGATCGCCCACCTGTGCCAGGTGGGTACCTGGCCTCTGCCCCTTGTCCCATCCCGGCACATTCCCCGGGAGGCAGGCGTGGTCCCCTACTCCCAGGATGCGGCCAGAACGTGTCTCCAGGTCTCACTCCTTCCGGCTGCTGGCCCTGAACAGCCTCAGTGCTCAGGCAAGAGTGACTCCGTTACTATTTATTAACGAGAGTTTAACTCTAACCCATCTTCTAGTCACACTCTTGTTTGAAGCAGATTGAGACCAACTCATAACTTTTCTCATTCACTTTTGCTCTCACTCTCTCTCTCCCTCCCCAACCCCCTCAAACTGAGCCTCTGATACACAGAATTGGGCTACACATAGCCCTTGGTTGTGATATAGTCTCACGGTTGGTGCCGTGCATAGCCCCGCATTGGCTATGTGTGTGTTTCCTTCTTTACGGATTCAGTGCCACCATGACCCCACCCCCAGCCCGAGGACCAGTCATAGACAGCCCGGCACCTCTGTGCTCCTCCCTCCTCATCCCTGCCAACCCCCACCCTCCGCTCAAGACAAACCACGCCTCTGAAGTTCCCGTTCACTTTTCCTTTGCTTTGTTCCTTGTAGATTTTCCACATATAGAAGTGTGTCTAAATGCCTTACTTGGTTCTAGTTGTTCTAGAATTTTCCAGTTTGTCTATTCCTGTGCCAATACCACACTGTGTTCACTGCTGTGGCTTTAATAGGTCTTGCTCTCTGGTAGGCAAGTCCTGCGGCCCCACACTCCTTATTCTTCTTCTATAGAAGAGGACGCTCCACGAGGAATGGGGGCCCCATCCCTGAAGGCCTGCCCCTGTCCTGGGCGGGACGAGCATCGACTGTCTGCAGGGCTGTCTGCTCCCACGCCTGTCTCCCCAGGTCCCATGTGCTTCCTTCAGCATCTGCATGGAGCCAGGCTGTCCCCACGGCTGCAGAGGCAGCTAGAGGCCCCGCCCTGAGGCTCTCATGTGACGAGGGCTGCCCTCGTCCAGCCACCAGGCAGCCAGCAAGGATGGGCTCCAAACTGAAAACAGTCGGATTTTCTGGGAAAGGTTTCAGCTGAGTCAGGAGCACCTTCCACCAGATGGAGGAACTGGTGTAGTGTTTCTCGTTCTGCCGGCTGCCGGGACCTCGCTGAAGGGCTCTCCAGCTGCAGTGGCCTCTGTAGGGCTCACAGGAGCCGCTGCCCCTCGCCCAGCCCCAGCCCCGAGCCCCATGATGTCAAGGCAGAGCCACGAGGGCTGGCTGGTAAGGACAAGAGCCAGTCCCTGCCTGTGGCAGCCCGGAGTCTCCAGGGACAGACCAGGCCAGCCTCTGGGAAGGATTCCACAGCACCTTGGAGCAGTCAGGGATTTGTCGCAAGTCGGGGGCAGGGAAACCACATTTCCTGAACTGAAAATTAGATGATGACATCTGAACACGGCGGGATGTTTCCAGCTGGGGTTGTTCCACAGCCTTTTCCCGCACCACCTCCTCCAGGAAGCCCACCTGGCCTGTGCCACAAACTTGGGAGCCACAACCCTGGGCCTCCAAGGCTCAGCTAGCATTTACATCGCTGGTTTGCCATCTACTATTCATGGACATGTTAACCTAATCTGTGATTTCTGCTCTGCCAAGTGTCAGCTGGTGGCCAGGACCCTGCGTCTTCTCTGCCAAGCCACTTTGCCACACTGCAGACTCTGAGGCCCTGGGAAGGCAGGCAGGCCACTCTGCCAGCAGGTGGCTGAGCCCGGCCTGAACCAGGGCCGCCAGCTCCTCAGCCACTTTTCACTCAGCTGTGTGGCAGGTGCGAGGAGAGGAGGCCTGGAAAGGGAACGGAGCAGAGATAACCTGAACTCAAGATGCTGCTGTTCCCACCTGTCCAGGCCCCGACCGTGCACCCCCAGCCACTCACCTGGCCACCCCGTCATGCTGACTTGCCCCAGGCCCTGTGTCTCTGGGAAGAGTGGGTTATTCAGCTGGGTGAAGAGGGAAGGTGGAGAAAAGGAATGCCGATAGACTGAGCAAAAAGAGAGGGCTCTGAAGTCTAGAGGCTTCTGGGATGGGAAACGGTGTCACAGTTGGGGGGGTGGCTGATCCGGTGGTCAGACTATAAAGTACTAAGATGGGCATTTGGGGGTGATGTCCATGTGTGGCCCAGGGAGTGGGTCACTGGGGGGAGGAGAATGTCCGGAGGATGAGGCGCGAGAGGGTGTGGTGTGTCTGTGGAGGATTCTGTCCTGGGGGCGGGGCAGGTATGGTGGAGAGGGGGCCTGGGAGGTGCTGGCAACCCAGGATCAGAAGTCAGTAGACAGCAGCAGCGAGGGGAGCGGGGAAAGGACTGAGCCGAGAGGTGTGAGCTGTGGAAGGGCTGGGGTTTCTCACAAGCAAATGGAGGCGCCTTGTATGTGGCAAAAGGAAGCGAGGAATCTGGCCCCACCTCCCTCAGAAGCCCGCCTGGGGTGCACCACAAGCGTGGGAGCACAAACAGCCCCAGAGAAGGTGGAAGGAAGGGCAGCGGTGCCCTGGGAGAGAACGTGCGGTTCCGATAAGGCGGGAGGTGGAGGGAGCTCTCAGAGATGCGGAGGTGGGTGGTGGGGAAGCTGTGGGCTGGGGTCAGAGGTGAGGAGGCACAGAGCGTTGTGTGTGTGTGAGCAGGGGTGGGGGACTTTAGAGAAATGAAGGCCACTGTGGGGAGCTCTTCCAAGCATCAGGACTAAAGGATCTTCCATCTTTCAGCGACCTTCCCTCACTCTGAGTTCCGCCCACTGCCCCCTTTTCTGGATCTCTTTCCATTTTGCTGGGGCGCCCCCTCGAGTAACCTTCAGACTGGGCAGGTGGAGGCTCTGCTTTCGTTAGACACATCTGACAGGGAGCTGCTGTGTGGCCTGCAGCAGCGGATCCCCTCTCTGCTGGGAGCCCCTGGAAGTCTTTGGCCGAGAAGGTTTTGCGGGACACACTCTGCTGTTGGGCACTGGGTCAAGGAGCTGCGGGCAGCCAGTCCCTCTGCAGGGGTGCAGGGCTCACCGTGCAGCGTTAACCACTGCACTGGCACTGCCAGGGCCTCCGGAGCCGCCCAGGCGTCGGCCGTGCGCTTACTCATTAAGGGAGGCGCCAGGCCCCTCCGGCCTTTGCTGCTGGAGCGGGGCCATCTCCAGGGCCCCTTTGGTGAGAGCCCTGTGCACCCCTGGTGTGTAGGGCCACCTGCCCTCTGCCCGATATCTCCACCCACCTACCCCATCCCGGCGTCTAGCCGGCTGACTGCCTCTCCTGCTGCACAGCACTGTCCCCAGGTCCCTCACACACAGGCACACGCACACGCACATGCACACGCACATGCACACGCACATGCACACGCACATCTCTCCTGTTGTTTCAGGGACACACTGGTGGGAGGGGCACAGCCCTGCCCAGTGCAGGTGGCGTTTCCAGCCCTCCCTGCTGCGGGTTCTCCCCTTTGGAGATTCTGCGTCCCTGCCCCTCAGGGTGCTAGGGCAGGCCGTGCATTATTTGGGCTGTTTTGCTGTGTGGAGCGGGGCTCCTGACACGGGAAGTGACTTGCTCACTCTCGATACCCGGGAAGCGTGAGCCCCCACCTGGGCTCTGGGGACCACCCGGGCCAGTGACGCTTGGCACAGAGTTCATCTGAAGGTGCCGCCGTGTCCCACCTGTCGTCACCACTGCTTCGCTGGGGAAATGGTGAGACTTGTTAAGAGAAAACTCCAGATGCTTTCTAGACGTGAGCCGAGGTCTCTGTTGGCCGTGACAGGGCCAACAGGCACAGGGATGCGGTGGTTGAGAGGTGAGTGGGTGATGATACATTCGTCCGTTTGTGTCGTTGCCTCAGCGAGTCAACCCCTGACAGGTGCCCGCAGAGGGCAGAGGAGCCAAGTCCCTGGGGAGGAGGAAATGCTTGATTTGGGTCCTGAAAGGGGCGACAGGGCAGGGACTTCCAGCCGAAGGGGCTGCGTGAGGAGAGGCCCAGAGGCCAGCAGGCAATTCCGTCTCCGGACACCAAGGCCAAGGGCTTTGGATGAGTGACGAGCGATGGGTCTGACACGCAGTGTGTGTGTGCTTGCCCATGGGTGTCTTCTCATTTCTTTTCCTGAGGCAAGCCACAGTGCCCTGTCTACTTCCGTTCCGATTTCAGGGCTGCTGCTCCAACCTTCCTCCATCTGCTGATCATTGTCTTCAACTGTTGCAGAAGAACTGTACCTCCTGACCTTAAGACGCTGACATTTTTTTCTAAAATATAAACTCGGGGATGGAGGTAGGGCGGTGACTCCTGTCTTAGCATCTCCCCACGGAGACTTGGAGGGGCCCCGGGAAGCAGCCGAAGCGACCAATGCCTGTGCCCAGATCCCCTCGTTCCTGTCACAGTCATAGACCATCTCAACCAAAGAGCTAGCTCCCCCAGTTTACCGCCTGCAAAACAGAGGCCTGGGAAGGAATGTGGTTTCCTCAGGGTCGTGCAGGCGGACAGCGATGGAGAATCATGGAAAATGCAGGTCACGGGAGAACTTGGGAAATGTTCGCCTGGTGATATTTTTAACACAGAGCCAGACATCCAGCTCCGGCTCCCATGAATCCTCAACCAGAACATAGCGTTGTCGACAATTAGTATGATGTACCGAGGCATTTTTGAACCACACTAAGCAAATTATTACTATTTTTAAAGGCACTTCTTGGGCCGATAGCATGAAATAAGAGGGTGCCTTTAAGGAAAGGACATGCTGTGCCTTACCATCATCACAATGCGTGATGGAGGCCTTGCTATCCCCGCTCCACAGATGAGCAAAACGTGGCTCCAGGAAGGTGAGCCAGCTCTCTGGCCCATGGGCCTGGGAGCAGGAGCCAGGATTGCAAGCCAGCCCCCCCCCCCCCCCGCTCCTTCCTACTTTGCCCTCACTGCGTGTGTCATATCCACACTTACCCGGTGTGGAGCTGAATGAAGCACTCTGGACTCAGTGACTCATTGTTTTACTGTGAATTTGTTTTTGACATTTATGCAGAAAGTGTACTCATTTCCGGTGAGTAAGCTTGATGATTTGTACAAACTGAACACACCGGTATAGGCAGAAATCAAATCAAATCGAGGGGAACAAGACCAGCACCCCTCCCCCCCAGGAGCTTCATCATGCTCCCTTCCAGTCTGCTCCCCCCACGTCACCACTGCCCTAACTTCCTCCTTCGGTGTGCTTGAATTTGGTACAGATAAAGTCACACCAAATGTACTTTTCTTTCATTCATACTTATGTCTGAGAGATTCGTCCATATTTTTGCATGTAATTGTGGTTCCTTCATTTTCATGGTGGATTAGTATTTGACTCTGTGAAGATACACAATTTATGTAGACATCCCACTGTTGGTGGCTAGTAAAGTTGTTGTTTGCAGTTGGTTACCTCCACGAGCATTCGTGTGTGTGCATTTGGGCGAACATGTGTACACCCGGGAGTAAAACTGCAGGCCATAGGTTCAGCTTTAGGAGACGCCTCCAGTTTTCCCAAGTGGGCGTGCCAGTTTACCCGCCTACCTCAGCATTATTAGAATTCCAGTTGCTCCACATCCTCACCAACACTTGCCATTGTCTTGTTTTATATTTTAGCCATCCTGGTTGGCATCTCAGGGAGGCACAGTAGGGCGATAATTTGTATGTCCCTCATGGCTCAGGAAGTAGACACATTTTCATATATTTATCGGCCATTTGGATATTCACTTTTGCAAACAATGTTTCTTTTTAAATTTTATCATTAGTCAGAAAACATTTCTGAGAATGCCTCTCATCACTCTGTTGGTCATTTTGTTAAGGGAAGAAACATTCAAACCTGTGAAGAATTTTTTTTCTGAGTTTATCTGAGCCAAACTGTCAACAGTTGCCAGGAAGCACAATCTCAACGGATTGAGATAATGCTCTGGAGACTGGCAGTTTTGTACCCGGCTTTTTACATTACCATCAAAAAAGGAGACATAAGTGGGTTATACAAAACCCCTCATGATGGTTTAGGGAGGTGGGAGGAAGCAACATGGGGAGACCTCTGGGACTGGATGAAAAGTAAAATAATAGACACGCACTTCTTTTACTTGGGTGGGTGCAGGGTAGTCAACAGTCAACAATTAACTCGATAACAATGAGGGGATCTGTGGTCTTTGTGTGCTTTGAGGGGTCCAGAAAAAGGAAAATTACTTGGACATTCCAACGATATGTTATCGTAGATAGAACAAGACAATAGGCTCAGTTAGAGTAAAGATTAACCTTCATCAGGGGAAATTCCGGCCTAGGACAGGACCACTCACCATAAATTGCTTTTTAATTTTAAAAGTTTTCGTTTCAGACCATCCTTTTTGGTTACTTTAGGTCTCTAAGTCTGCAAGGCCACCAGGCAGGCCTTCCCTGAGCCAGTCATTCAGCATGTGGCCCCTTTTTGTCCACAGTTTCTAAACCTTGACGTGTGACAGCGCTAAGAAGTGGCATCCTCGGAGCGGGAAGCTCCGCATCAGCACCAGGCTCTCTGTGCACTGGGGTTGCTGTGCGTTTGTAGGAATTAGGAGAGAGGGGTGATATTTCATACTGAACTCCAGCCCCTCTCTGCCTTTCTCTCTGCCTTTGGAGTCTGGGCTCTGGATTGATTTCACTGATTGCGGAGGAGTGAAGATAAAAGGCCACCTTCCCTCCATTCAGCTCCTAATTAGGCAGGGAACACACAGAGAGCTGAGTGTGCTGATAAGGCTATGCATTTGGGGCCTTGAGGACCTAGTATGTGCCTAGCATATTAAAGTGATTAAGAAAGCTTTTAAGCTTGGACAATGATCATCAAACTTTTACAGCTCAATTTTTTCCCTGATATAAAATGCAAGCCCGTCTCCCATCAGAAAAGGAACTGCTTGTCTGCCAGTCCAAGCCTATCCTAACAGTTCCCCGAGCTCTTCCTCACCAGGGCAACCAACAAAGGCCTGGGCACGAGGGAGATAGGTAGACATGGTGTTTACTGAGCACCTACTATATGCTGAGCACTGTGCTAAGTTCTTTACACTTTCTAATTCATTTAACTCTCACCA